>PVKY010000463.1:0-49007 GCA_004027775.1 Bradypus variegatus
GCTAGTACATTTTATTCTATCAAGGAGCTAATATGAAAGTTGACTCCCGGTTATTTTTCATACGCCTTCCTAAGGGGGTTTAAAGGTACATATTTTCTTATTTTTTTAGATCAATCTTGGAGAAGGAGGGACCAAGATCACTTTTTAGAGGCTTGGGTCCAAATTTGGTTGGAGTTGCTCCATCAAGGTAAGCATTAAACTCTTCAGCAACTTTATGCTGTTCAGGGCAGAAAGCTGAGCCCTTTCTCATTGAAGGGTGATACTGCCCCATGACCAGTTTCTTCTGTGCTGGGTTTGCCTCCATACATCTGACATACAGAAATATTCAGTGGTGGCTGTGTGTCTTAGTGTGTTTGTGTGTGAAAGAGATTCTAGTTACTTTATTCTTATTTATAAAAATTAATCTCTTATCAGCTGTATCCTAAACTCTGCTTCTCAGAAGTGTGCTCTGTAATGCCTTCTTTGGTATTATCTGGGCACCTGTTTGAAATGCACAGCCTCAGGCCACGCCCCAGACTCACATGAGAATCTGCATTTTAACAAGATCTCCAGGTGATTCCTCTGCACATTGAAATACATTCTTATGTACATTGAAGTGGAGAAATTTTAAAAGCTTCTGGGCTTTTCTTTATATAAAGCAATATTCTCATTTTTGTTACAAAGCTTAATTCTCTTTAAAGCCTGTTAGACTATATAGAGCTGCGCTGTCCCGATACAGTAGCCACTGGCCACATGGGTTGTTTAAATTGAAATCAATTAAAATAGAAAATTCAGTTACTCAGTCTCCCTTGCCATATTTTAAGTACTCCGTATCCACTGTTGATTGTTAACTTCTGTACCGTAGAGCATAGAGAGTATTTTCATCTTCGCAGAAAAGTCAGCCAATACTGACACAGAGGATAAACACCTGGTAATAAAAGTGGACATGGAACAGAGAGCTAGAGTGTGTGTGTAGAATATTTCTGGAAAGGTAGATATGAAACTGGTACTAGAAATTGCCTCCTGGGAAGGGAGCTGTGAAGCTGGGTGACTGGGTTGGGACACTTACATATATGTGGCTCCACCCATATTCATATTTCATAGAATATTCAAATAGATTTTAAAAGGAATTTGCCTTACAATAAAATGAGAATATTGTTTTATATAAGGTGAAGATGAAAAGCTTCTCATTCTTCCAGGTGAGTGCTCCCAATTTGGTGTACAAATTGCCTGGAGATGTTGTAAAAATGCAGAGGTTTATTAAACCCTTTTGTTCCTTTACAATTTTGTAATATATGTATACAATGTACTTAAAAAATAGCAAGTACTATCTGTGAGATAATATGGGGTGGAGTATTATGAATAGATGGGAAACCTGCAAATATGGAGTAAGTACAGAAAATAAGAGGCTTACCTACATGTGGGCAGGACTAATGGTCATCCATACCTGATATAGATTCCTGGCTACCTCCCCCATCTAGAATAGATGGAATCTAGGTTAAATGAAGGACTACTGTTGTAGAACACAATAACGGTAAACAGTCAAGATCTTAAGTTGAAAAATATATTCTATGATTAATCCATGGGCCAGGAGAAAAAAAAAAGAAGCATTTTCCCCAGCATTGCTAATAAAGGAGCAGGGAAATCCCAACCAGCATATGTAGTATGGTGGTGCTTAAAGGATTAGCGTTTATCTGGAGAGTTAATCCAGAATGAAGACAGTTTGTAGCAGTTTCTGATTTCAGCCCAGGTAAGGTCAAGGTCAAGATACGGGTATTTGTCAACTTCTTTCCCCTACTATTTTCCTAAAATTTTCCACTGTTGGGGAGGGAGACGTAAATTATGTCATGCCATGACAATTTCTTTATAGCATTCTCTCTTTGTTCTCACAGGGCTGTGTACTTTGCATGTTACTCCAAAGCCAAAGAGCAATTTAACGGCATTTTCGTGCCTAATAGCAATGTTGTGCATATTTTCTCAGCTGGTTCTGCAGGTATGTTACCCTCCTGAGTAGAGATTAGAGTTTCTCACTTTCCTAAAGAATGTGTTGTGCCAAGCAGCTGTTCCCAGGAATTAGAGAAATAAGCCCTCTGCTTCTTTTTGTACCAAAATTGTTTTTCTAAAGCTTTACATTAGAGCCAATAGAATGAGTGTTTGAGAACCATTTGTAACTTGGTTCCATTTCTTTGACCACTAAAGCTTTTTATTCTCCCTAAAAATTCACATTTTCATTTATGTTCCTTCTTAGCATTGTGTTTCTTTTAAAGGAATATTAATGTGTTTTTCATGGCTTCCTATTTCCCCATTAAGTAATTTTGTAAGCTCAGAGCTGCTCTCTTCATGCTTCCTGCGGGGTCCAGCATAGCTGAGTACACTTTGCACTGAGTGTCCTTAATAATTGGATTACAGAATGTGGACTTGGGGCTTCTGGTTGTCTGTTCAGTGGGGTCGTTGACAGATCAGGTAGCTTCCATGTTCTCTGAGAAAGTCTTTTCACTCATTAAAGAAAACTCATAGCAAGGTTCTCCCTGCCCCCATCCCCACAGGGGAGTACTTGGCAAAAAACATTTTGGGTTTATAGATTTCTGAGGCAAAGGCTATATCTTTATATATATATATATATATATATACACACACACACACACATACACACATATATTTGATGTCTGTTTAAACAGTCTGGTATTTTACAGAACTTAAATTGTCATTTTATGAAAAATCTACTCCTTCTGCCAGCTGGTAAGGTGTACATCCATTTTGCTTGCCTTTGTTTTTCCAAGTAAAAGTGCTGACAACAAATCAGAATATTTATAGCTGTTAATTTATGGACCCTGAATAGAAAATAATATTAAGGAAAGCTACTTCATATAAGAAAGGAATTTTACTTAATAGGAAGCTCTGAGAAGGAAATGATGTGGGGTTTCAAAACCAGGTTAATAGTTAATAGGCTAATAGTGAATTAGTCATAAGCCAAAAAGTATGCATCTATTTTGTAACTTTTGCAAAAGTAACTTAGAAGAACTCTTGGTAAACGAAGTGGGTCTGAAGGGAGTTTTTTAAACTACCGTCTTCCTAATATCTAATTAATCTCCTTACTCAGGACTTGGGAGGCCATGAGTTATTAGAGAAGAGTAATTGTATGTCTAATACCTGGACACTGCTCTCTCTTGGTTGGTCTGAATGATTAGCAGTGTTTAAATGGAAAGGCTTACTTTAAAAAAAAGCAGAATAATCTTAAAACTTCAATTTTCTGAAATGATAGGTGTCAGAATTTCTAGGTTTAGATTCAGGTCAGTGGAAATTTAGTTCCTTCTACTCCAAGTTAGACATAAGGTAACCTTTTGGGTTGGACCAGCAACTTTTTAAAACAAATTATTTCTGGACCTGAAGCTTATAAATTGGATTTTAGGATTTTTTCATATTTACTTTAGGAAACGCATTAACAGAAATATCAACAGCACCACCTAGAGGTTGGCGCTAGAAAGCTGAAGTTGAGATTTCTTTTAGGTCCAACAAGTAGAGCTGTTACATTTTAGGAAGTGTAGTGCATTTTAGGAAGAACAGTGGCCACCTACAACATAGAACGTAATGGCTTCCTGCTTTCCATTTTTTATCCTTAAGCCGCTGAAATCCTGTTCCAGAGTTTATCATAAAGACAGCTTTAACAGGCACTGACCGTGTTCAGTGATAACTTTTTCTGCTTATTTTCTTGCAGCTTTTGTCACAAATTCCTTAATGAATCCCATATGGATGGTTAAAACTCGGATGCAGTTAGAACGGAGGTAAGCTACTGATTGTTCCTTTTCCCACTCTCCTTGATATGGGAAGAATTCTTGGGGTTTTCTCCTTTCCCCAGTTCGGGTGGGGAGTGAGATGCACAGAGTCCTCAGCTATCACCTTCCTTGTCTTTTCTGAATATAAGCATGTGTGTAAGCTCCTTTTGTTTTGAGATTTGTACTGCCAGCCACTGTGGGAAACAAGAACTAACAGAGATAACCAACAAGGGAAGAAGCCAAGTTCTTTCTGCTGTGGTCCCTGATCTGTAGTTCCTGACTTCCTTCTCAGATGGTCATGGGGTTTCTGCTCTTTGCAGACCCCACCTCTGCTTTGGTCACTGTGCACAACCTTTCTTTCAAACTCGAAGATGCCACAAGGGCAAAACACTCTGGTAACTTTCATTCCCAAGGCCCTCAGATGGACTAGATTTCTGCCCTGAAACTCTAGCTGGGGATTAACGTTTCTTGAGCCATAGATTACTTTGGCGTGTTTCTGTGTTGCATAGGAATGAGTACTACAGAGTACTGGAAAGTTCTCTGTAGTCCAGTCTGACTCTAGGATCCTCTAGGGAAAGGAGAGAAAGAACAAATTGCCCCCAGAGGGTAGGTGGGAGCCTCCCTTAGTTCATTTTCTCTCTCATTACCACACTGGCTTCTGAATTGGTCTTTCTCCCCATCTATTTAGCCTGACACAGCCTTGTAAAGAGCAGGTTCAGTCATTTGGAACAGATCCCTTGCTTAGAGCCTGCAATGGATTGCAGTTACTCTCAGGGTAAAATCCTGCAATTACTCCCGATTCCAAGCGTTCACACAGCATCCTCATATCACTTCCGTTTAGCAATGGATAAATGAGTCAGCCGAGAGCCTTTAGATGCTCCTTTTCATTCAGCCTGGAATGAAAACGTTAACATGGCCCTCAACCCGTGAGTGTTTTGTGCTTGTGCGCTAGGCACTAGGGACATGGCTGGGGAGAGCCATCCAGGAGCCCAGCACAGAGGGCTACAGGACATAAAGAGAACTACAGTCTGGTGTGATGAGGGGCCCACGGTACCACTGGACTCTGGAGGGTCCCCTGGAGCAGCTAGTCCGGGGGCGGAGGGCCTCCGGAGGCAGCAGTGAAGAGTGCTTCAGGCAGAGAGGAGTGTTGTAAGAAATCGTGAGATCAGCAAGCATGGTTAATTCTGGGGAACTGCCAGAAGGGATTGTGGTTTGGAGTGTTGTGCTGGGGAAGGAGGGAATTATGGAGACACAGCTGGAGAAGCGAGGGGCAGCCAGATCCTCCCGTCAGCCTGGGAAGGCATTGGAGTTGGGACTTGGCTTTACACAGAAGGCAATGGGAAGTCACCGGAGCCACAGATTTCAGTGCGCAAGTTGGGGGGGGTGCGGTTCTCCCCTCGGGACATGATGGGCAGCGCCAGGAGACCTTGTCAGTTGCCACAAGTTGGGTGGACGTGAGGGGTGCTGCATGGCATCCTGCCATGCTCAGAGCAGCCCCCATGACACAGTTTTCCAGCCTAAAATGTCAGTAGTGCCACAGTGGAGAAATCCTGCATTCAAAGGTTTTCGGCAGGGGAGTGAAAAGTTAGAAAAGTGGCTCCAGCTGGGGCATGGCGAATGGCCTCTGCGGAGAGGCAGTGAAGCAGGTGGAGAGACCGGTCAAGGCCACTGAGCCGGCAGGTGGTGGCTGCAGCCCCGCAGGGGGTTGCTCAACATGTGACCATCGCTTGACACGTAGCCGCTGTCAACGTGGTTAGGTCCCTTTTGTCCATTCATTTTGCCCTGCAGCCAGGCAGTTTAAGAAGGAGCACCTAATTTTAAGGTTCTTTTTAGTAGTTTTATAGCTTATTTGATATTTATAACTTTATAAATAAGGAAATAATGGAGTTAAAACATGGAATTTGGCGGCTAGAGATACCAGTATGCTCACCTCCTTATCAGAATTTTGGTGAATTTTCGAAAACATATTTGTATTGTAGTTTAAATTATACTTAACATATAGTTTTGTCTCCCTATATCTTACTGACTTCTGGTGTCATAACCATTTCAATCTAGTATAGACACCATAGTTTACTTATCTATTTATATTTTTAGATATTTGGATTATTTTGATGTTACTGCAGTTGTATTTTCTCTGTGGTGAATATCTTTCCACATACAACTCGTTCCAGAATTAAGTCAGACTATGAACATTTTTTATGACTCTTGATACAGATGCACAGAATGTTCTGTGGGTACCCAGTGTCCCACCTAATTGGCCTGACCTCAGGGTGCGCCCAAGCACAGCAAGACGGCTGTATGAAGAAGGCACACCTCACCTGCTGGCCGATTGTTCTCTATTTTCATCGAATGTCTTTTGCTGTTTGGTGCAAAAGGCAGCCTCATTCGTGTGTGTTTTAACTGGTGTTCTTGATGTGCTTTCTGCAGAGTGCGAGGCTCCAAGCAGAGGAATACACTCCAGTGTGCTCGCTATGTTTACCAGACGGAAGGCATTCGTGGCTTCTATAGAGGATTAACTGCCTCATATGCTGGGATTTCAGAAACTATAATCTGTTTTGCTATTTATGAAAGTTTAAAGAAGTATCTGAAAGAAGGTCCATTACCCTCTTCTACAAATGGGACTGAGAAAAATTCCACAAATTTTTTTGGACTCATGGCGGCTGCTGCGATTTCCAAGGGCTGTGCCTCCTGCATTGCCTACCCCCACGGTATGTCGGGCTTTCTCCTCTGGAGCACTCAGCCAGCTCTGGGGTATGTCACCTGTCAGGAAACCTAAGCCTCTTTAGCACACACGGCAGCGCAGGTGCCTGCAGCCAAGGGGAATGAGTATGAGTGAAACTGGGTTTAACTGCACAAATAGTTATGTGAGTGGTGGGAACTCTCCTTAACTCCACCTGATTTTGACAGACTGCTGCCATGCGGAAATGTGGGCTTGTGTTGCTGAACTTCTGATGTTTTGAAAGAAACCAGAAATCTGGATTTTATATAAAATTCCTTGATTAAAAAACAAAAATGATGTGGGAGGCAAACTTAAAAAACTCTCAGCTTCCACTTTGAATGGGGTACCTAGTAAAGCTACTTCAAGCAAATTTATTTTTTTTAAAATAACAGAGCTGATTTCCTACCAGCCTACTTAAAAATAAAATATACTAGCTTAGTTTATTATACTGTGAGGAACTGGTTTTGTTTTCAAAAGCCTCTGCATATATGGTCAAGTCACCTGACAGGTGTAAGCCCCAATAATGTGTCTTGGTACCGAGGTGGGTCCCCAGGACTACGGAGGAAAGGTGGGTGACACCCCCCGGACAGGGGACGGATGCACATGGCCCTGCAGCCGGCCCTCGGGCAGAAGGTGCCGGGTACCGCACTGTGGTGCCTGGACAAGGGACAGCCAGGTCAGGAGGGCTGGAAAAGACTTTTAACTCGACAGAGTGGAGAAGGATTCTAGTGGGAGGAGAAAGGTTGGGAGTACATGAAAAGATTCTTGTTGAAGATACTGCCATACTTAATACTAGTTAGACCTTCAGTGAAATATTGGTTTACTTAATTGGGAGTAGAAAGCCATAAACTTTCTTAAATTAAGTCCCATTCAAACTAAGCCATTTTTAATCCCTTCCCAGAGTTGAAAAATGTTCTCAAAAGAGCTTAACATTTATTCTATCTCTATATTACTATCCTGTCCAAATAGAGCTGAGATAGCAAATAGACATAGTTGTACATTGACAGTTATAAAGCTGTGTGCTAGCCACTTTGACATCTCCCCCAATTATTGCCTGGAAATGGAGTTTTTCTGTGGCGTAAAATACAGCTTTCTCTGTCTACAGAAGTCATAAGGACACGGCTCCGTGAGGAGGGCACCAAGTACAAGTCTTTCATCCAGACTGCTCGCCTGGTGTTTCGGGAAGAAGGTTATCTTGCCTTTTATAGAGGACTCTTTGCCCAGCTCATCAGGCAGATTCCAAATACTGCCATTGTTTTGTCTACTTATGAGTTAATTGTGTACCTGTTAGAAGACCATACTTAGTAACAGGCCAGAAAACTGTGGTTTAGAAGAATAAAACTGAAAAACTTGCAGAGAATTTTTTTTTTCCATTGATGTTTAGGATGTTTGAAACTGAAACAGCAAAGACCAGAAAATACCTGGCTCATATCACCCACTGGACATTTCCTTTTGGATTCATGCTTTCTGGAAGGTTTTAATTCATTAACGTTAATAGTTAATTATAACTTTTTTTTTTAACTTAAGGGAATTCAGGATTAAGCAGCAACTAAATTAAATCATGCTATTTAATTTAAGTATAAATTTGGTTTGTGTCCTCTGTTATATTCACTGTATTGTAAACTGTAGCTAAAGACTTAAGTTCTTCCATTTGACTTGAAGGTCTCACCCTGCTGGGCAGGTACGAGGCCTCACATCTGGGTGGTGGTGCACCAACCAAGACAGGCCTTCCCAGCTATTTTTCTCCTTTGTGCATCTCATATTCTTCATACAAATTTATAATCTATGTTTTCAGGCTGCTGAGAAGAAAATATTAAGTACAACTTCTGGCACTAAGTATTTTAAACTATAAACCTTTTCTTGAAGTTCTCCTCTTATCCCCCATTTGAACCAAAGGCAAGAGTTTTTAAGAACTGTTTATCAACCATCTAACTCCCAATTATAATTCCGGAAGTTAAGCCTGGTTAAGCCCAGGCACCTTCTCGTTGTGCTAATAGCGCATCCTTCCCAGTTGGCTGGGAGCGTAGACGATGATAGGTAACGGACATTCCATCTGAGATCCCAAACCCCATCCTGATCTCTGCTGCTGTAGAAGAGGCACACTACCCAGGATGGATTGCCCGCCCCTAGGAAACTTCACTCTCATCCTGTCAGGAGGTACTTGGTAGTGTTTAAACACCCTGATCCAGACTTAAGGGAAAAAAATCCTAGAAATGAGGAATTACCAGACTTTTATCCAGAAATTTAATGAGGAAAAACAAAAGAAAGAGCAATTAGAAGACTGGTGATTGAGAGTCCCTAGCATTTGAATGTATTGTACTTTGTTATTTTTCAATCCAAATGTCTAGAAGATTCTAATACCTAATGGGTTATCGTTTCAGATTCAGTCACAGGACACTCATAGGGATAAGAGGAGAGTACTTTCAAATTGTAATAAAGTTTAATTTTGTTCACCTTTATTGGTCACAAAGGAGGTTAATTGGTGTTCTTGAGCTCTCTAGTATAATTTGCTTTTAACAACCATCTAGAAGTCAAAATTAGTGTTTCTGAAATGCATGACAGTAAAGCGATTTCTATTTCAGAAGCTCAGTTTTAACTTTTTGATCATGGCAATTATCAGTATACTCCTATCTTAATATTCATAGTAAACATGAACTTTTCCTCAAGCTTTTGTCTAATAGGCAGGGTCAAAATTAGTTACCAACTATTCTGTTGCTGGGTATGAGAGTTATTTAGAAATAGTATTCATTTATATGTTCTTGAATTAGTAAGTTTGGTTTTTATCTAGTACAATTGAGTTTTCTGCTTGCTTCTCCTGCACCAAGCCATTAAAATTAAACAAATCTCAGCACCAAAAATCGGAAGAGGATGAGCAGAAAAATACCTAATGCTTTCTCTATAAAGGGGCTTGTTGGGTTTCTAAATGTGAAACATCTCTATTTGAGCTGCTAATGGAGATATCCCATGATTTATTTCTCATTACGATTTACTTATTTTGAAATAATATGTCTTTAAAAATCCTCACTGAAGAGCCATATTTAGAAATATCACTCTGGAAGCTGTGTGTGTTAAAAAACAAAACACTTTGCTTTCCAGTGTGTGCTGAGCATTGTGCAAGGTGTTATGTATTTTCTCATTTAAATTAACGCCAACAACCTTATAAAGCCAGAAGTATCCACGTGGTACCAGTAAGAGAGGCTCGGGTTGCGTGGCACGCAGACGCTGAGTGGTAAGCTGACTCAGTAGAAGTGCGTTGACTGAATGAACGAAAAAGGCAGAGGTAGCATTTGAGCCTGCAGGATGGTCCGATTCCAGAGACAAGGTCTGGCAAACCATCCATTTAGTTTACTGAAGGTGAAGGATTCTGATTTCAGAAGCGCCATCCTTGAGCAGGGTGAGCGTGGGCCAGTGCATGTGACAGAGCTGTTGAGAGCACACTTGGTCCGCATGGGCAGAGCCCTTCCTTTGAGTGGAACACGAGGCAGACGCTGAATCTTTCTTGGAAAGAAAGGGATCCTTAAACACAATGCCACCCGTTTCAAGGGAAGCTCCTCTGTTTAGTTATTCATTTGTTTGTCTGCTCATGGCTGGGGAAAGCAGCAAGACCACAAATGAATTTCCACTTCAAGACATGCTTCCAGGCCGGACTAGCTTTTGCGCCGGGCCCTTCACTCGTAGTGCCCCTACACCCAGTTTAGTGGACACATGCCACTGGGGTGTTGGACAGAATAACCAGCAACAGGAAGCAAAGGTGATGCCTGCCATGAAATCTAAGTTTAAAATCCATCCCTATCCACAAAGAACTTGAACGTCGACCTCAGAAACACTGGGAAAGGTGTGACAATGATGAAACGTGAATTGTCATTAAATACAAACATTTCCTACTCTTAGCTTTTTTATAAAATTAAAAGTAATTTGGCATAAATCAGCAATATTGAAATATTTCCATCAAGTCAGTCTTAAACCCTCTGTTTCACACCTTAAGGTAGTTAAGTGTTTGGCAGTTCAGGATTAACTACCTCTTTCAAACATACAGGGGGGGTAGTCAAACTGGTTACAAAAAAATTAATCTGCATGTTACTTTTTTTAAAAGACACTGTCATCCGTCAAGTGATACCTGCAGTTCTTTTAATAGTTGCAATGTGTCCCGAAGTATGGCTGTCCTCTAATTTTTTCAGTCTCGCCCCTGTCGGGGGACACAGTGGTTTCCACGAACTAATGTGAATTTTGAACCGCTGGATGGCTGCAGTGGAAATGGCTACAAGGAACTGCAACTAGCAGCAAAACTAGCCTAGGCTTTGGGAAGACAGGGTTAGGGGGAGACTAATTACACTCGGGCGAGTATGTCCGAAGCTCTTCCACCTCCAGCCGCCAGGGGGCGTGCCGGAATCGGCGCCGCGGTTTCCGCCGGAGCCCCGCCCCGGCCCGCCCCGCGCCTCGATTGGCTGCGCGGCGGGAGCGCGCCGAGTCAGGGGGCGGGCCCGCGCCGGCCACAAAGCGCGGCGAAGGTCACGGCGCCAGTAGGCGCGCGCTGACTGCGGCCCCGCGCTCTTCCCGCTCTCCCCGCGCCGCCTCGGGGTCTGCCCGCGCCGGGGCCATGGAGGG
Organism: Bradypus variegatus; assembly: GCA_004027775.1. Classification (NCBI taxonomy): domain Eukaryota; kingdom Metazoa; phylum Chordata; class Mammalia; order Pilosa; family Bradypodidae; genus Bradypus; species Bradypus variegatus. The sequence goes on from PVKY010000463.1 coordinate 11,077, forward strand.
TGTGAGCGCGCTGCTGGCGGGCTGCCCCACGACCGGCCTGGCCGGCGGCCTGGGAGTCACGGCGTGCGCCGCGGCCGGCGTGCTGCTCTACAGGATCGCGCGGAGGTGAGTGTGCGGCGGCCACGCGGTCGCGGCCCGCCCGGATCCCGGGCCCGCGGGAGCGCCGCCCTCTCCCGGAGGCGGCCGCGGCGGCGCGCTGGGGCGCAGGGGCGCGGCCTGCTTGCTGACGCGCTGACCCCGCGGCGGCGCGCCCCCCACCCCCCTAGAAAAGGACCAAGGTTGGAATTTTGGGTCGGGAATCGACTGAGGAGCCTGGCTTGGGGGAGGGGGCGGCGTGCCCTTGTGGGTGCCGGGACTCCAGGAATGTGGGGTGCGGGCGAGAGCGGCGCGCGAGTGGGGTGCAAACTTCCGCCCACGGATCGCTGCTCTGGCCGCGCCGCGGGGTCTGCGGTCCTCCCGCTCCCCCAGGCTCCCAGACTGCGGAGAATCGAAGATGGAGGCGGGTGCTCTCCTCACTGCTTTCTGCCCCCAGCCCTTCTCCCGGGGCGCGGCGGTGATGCTAGTGGCTGGCACTTAGGGGGCTGCGGAGGCCGCCCCAGGCATTGTTCTGAGCTCCTCCGGGGAGCTCGTGGCGTAGTCACAGCCCCTGCTGCCTGCGGAGAGCCTGAGGGTTTAGAGCTCTGCAACCTGCAATCTGACTCCGGAACCTGCATTCCTAACCCTGAGGCCGCGCTGCCTTCAAGATGTAAGGAAGGCCTGGGATGTGTCAAAAGGTCTTTAAAGGGGTGGTGTGGGTGGGGCTACAGCTGGGTAGGTTCCATGGTACCCCCCACTTCCCCCCAGGTCCCAGAGATGTGCTATTCAGAGCAGGCCTCTCATCGGCCTCCATGGTCAGGGATAAAAGCTTATTGGCCTCAGGGGTGGCCCAACTGTTTCCCCACCTGATGCGCCTTCCCCGGGGACAGGGGGGAAAGGTGAGGTTGTGAAAGCACTCCAGGGACAAAACAGCTGGGCGGGCGGCACCAGCGAGGAACGCACGAAGCTTGGCCCTCGGGTGAAGGGAGAGAAGGCACGTGCCCAGGGTTACATGGCAGCAAGTGGCAGAGCTGAGATTTGAACCCCGGGCAGTCTGGCAGCCAGTCTCTTCTTCCTTAACCCCTGCCATGCCCTGCTTCTCACCCCAGAAAGGGAAAAGAAGCAAGAGTGAGTGAGGCAGAGGTTTGTTGGAGGAGGGAGGGGTAGGGAGGATGCGCCAGGCTGGAGGGCTGAGGAGGGGGAGGCCCCCAGGGCAGGGGCTGGGCATGTGGGGGAGTGTGCCAGGCAGCCAGTGCAGCAGGGACTGAGGGAACCCCTGACTCGAGGGGCCTCTGAGAACCCAGGCCTCTACACAGCCCAGTTTCTGTCCAAGTTCTAGAAGCTGGAGGAGGCTGCAGGACCTCCTGGTCCAAACCTGTCATTTTATACCCAAGCAAACTGAGGTCCAGAGGCCCGAGGCGACTTGCCCAGGCCGCAGGGCATGTTAGCAGCAGAGCTGGGTCTAGAGCGCAGTTTTCCTCCTGGAAGACCCTGTTCCTCTGTTCCACGGGCTGGGGGTGGTGCCCCAAGGGTCCGAGCCTGATGGGCGGGCAGCAGGCCCTGGCTCAGCATCGCCTGAGCCCTCCAACTTCTCAGTCACGGCTAACGTGGCTGGATTCGCACTGGGGTTTGCTCACTGTGCCATGTGGCTTTTCTCAGGGGTCCCGTTTCCCCTTCCTGGGCCTTCCAGCCACAGTTTCCCTCTCAGCAGCAGGAATCGCCCTTGGTGAGGTGCCAGGTGAGCAGGGTGCAGGGGCAGTCAGGAGTACCCAGAAGTCCTTTCTGCTCCAGAAAGGGGCTGAGTGGGGCTCGGGGAGTCACGGGTGGCATTGAGAAAAGGTTGGAAAGGACCAGTCCCTTCCAGGTGCTCAGAGGTGTTTGCAGCGAGCCATGGGTTTTGTCTGGAGGTCACAGATGGGCCGCTGTCACAATTCAGAAGTGGACCAGGCCTTGTAGAGTCAGCCCTCTTCCCTCCAGGCTGCTGGGGACCAAGGAGGACACAGTGACAGCAATCAGCGTTGGCTTTGGTAGCCGCCTGGCTTTGGCATGACCGCAGGAGGGAGAGATGTTTTGCGAAGGCAACATGGCTGGTGATGCAGGCACAGCAGAAAGGTGGCAGCGGGCAGGAGAGGGGCACCACAGGAAGTTCTGGAAGGCAGTCCTCTGGGTGCACTCGCGCCAGCCCACTGCCCTGCACCTGAAGGCTGACCAAGGCACAGGTGCAGGAGGTCACTTCCTGAAGGATTCCCATCCTCCCCCAGCCTCTGGCCGGGCCTGGCCTCCCCGCCTTGGGTCCACGACTGGATGACTGTTAACGACCGTGGCAGCCGGCATTTCGATGCTGGTGGAGCAGGGGACTCTGAGCCCTGCACGTGCACACGGCCACCCCGGGATCCGGGCTGCAGCCCCACGGGGCATACGTGCTAGCCTCCCCGTCTCCCGGGTGAGGACAGGAAGCTCGGAGAGGCTGGGCGGCCAGCCTGGATCACCAGCTGCGCCCGACCCGGCACTCCAGCTCCTCGCAAGCTTCACGCCCGGGGCCTCGCTGGCGCCGGCTCTGCACCTCAGCCTCCACGGGGGCAGCCCTGGTTGGCACAGTCCCAGGATGGAGGCCGCCAATCCCTCACACATCCCCCCTGCAGTCCTGAGGGTCCCCAACTTCTTAGACTCCCACCCCCCAACTTGGTCTGCTCAGTGCATCCCTGTCCCTCCACGCTGCCAGGACTCCCGCGGCACCCTGCATCCTGCTCAGGGGCCCCCAGGGCCATCTGCCAGGGGTGGGGGAGGTCCGTGTCCTGGTGTTCAGAGGTGAAGAGGAAGCAGGCCCCGACCCCTCGCCCCCCCCATCAAGTGCCAGAGCCTCGTCCTGACAGGCCCAGCCCACTCTCGTGGCCCCTCCCAATCTCCAGCACCCCCGGGCCTGTCCCGTGTGCACTTGGTGTGTGGCCCCTCTCTGGGCCATAGCCCACCTGTCTGAATGCTGCCCTCTCGGGGTGCCCGCTGGTGAGTGCACCCTTCTTGAGGGGTGGCAGACGCCCCGCTGGTTGGCCTCTCTCCTGTGGCATTTGTCACCGCTGCCCAGTAAGGCTGCAGCAGATTCACAAGTAGAGAGCATCTCGCTCAGCTTTCGTCTCCGTAAGCCCAGCGTGGTGCTCTGTGAAAACCATCTGGACAGGTGAATGGGGATACCCCTGGAGGTGGGTTTGGGGGTGTTGGCGGTGGAAGGTTCAGGCAGGAGGCCCGGCAGTGCCCGGCACCTTTTGGTGCTACTGTCCCTGGGACCCAGCAGGTGCCCTTTGGGATTTGTCTGGTTGGACGGGACAAGGCCTGTGTTGGTTTCGCTGTGCGGGGACCTCGGGGTGGTAAGTCTGCTCCTCAGCCACACCGAGTGTGCTTTGTCCCACAGCACAGAGGAGCAAGTGAGGATCCGCATGGGGGTCCAGTGAGGAACCCCCTTACCTGCAGGTCCGGCTCCCGGGTCACTGGGGGGCCAAGCTCAGTGCTTCCCAGAGAGGTGGCCTGTTGAGTACCCCGCTGGCCTCCCACAAACCCTGAGCCCTGTCCCGCGTCTCCTCCACGTGCGGGAGCCCAACCCTGGCCGGATCCTGGGTGAGGACGAGCTGCAGCCCCCTGGAGTGGTGGGCTCACTCCCCCTGGCTCAGACCCCAGCCCTGCCCCGCCTTAGGGAATGGCATGGTGTCGGGCACGAGTGTTGTTTCAGGGAGATGTCGTGTTTGGGGCTGACGGGGCGTTGATGTTGTTGAGCACCTGTGTGTCCATCTCGCTTTTCAGGGCGTGTACTGGGGCTTGAAGAGGGACGGGGACAGCACGGAGTTGCCCCTTGTCCTTCCAGGAAGCCTGCACTGTGCATGGCTGCCGCTGGGTCCCTCTGCACCCAGAACCCAGCAGAGCCCGCGGGCCTCAGGGACGGCAGCCTGGGCCTCGGGGCCCCTCAGCCTGGGGGTGGGATTCCAGACCAGGTGCCAGGTGGGGGCCACCTCTCCCCAGGGCCCAGGTCCTGCCTCCGCTTTGTTGGTGGCTCTTCCTTGCCTGTATTGCAAGGATATTCTGTCTTGCTCCTAAACTTTGTCATGTCAAGTGTGCTTTGTCCCAGAGCCTCATTGTGGGGCTGGGGGTGGGGTTTATTGGCACGGGGGAGAGAAGCTGGGGGAGAGGTTTCTGAGGGGAGCTCAGGGGGCGTTTCTCCGAGCAAAAGCAGGACCAGGCTGAGGCTTAGGAGCCAGGACCCCCCTCTCCCCGCCAGGGGCGGGGACGGAGCACCCCCGCTGGTGGTGAAGGCCTTGGGAGTGACATAAAGGCAGCTGTCCAGGGTAGCCTCCATGAGGTCTGTGTGTGCTCTCGTGTCCGGGAGGGAGGCCACAGCTCTTGGAGGGGGGCCACAGAGCTCAGCTCTCCCCACGTCACCATCCACTTCGCCTGGGGTCTGAGGGTCCCTTTCAGACAGAGCGGGCCAGGGCGGGTGGATTTTCTGGCCAGAAGAGAGGGCCCCCAAATCCTGGGCAGAGTACCGGGCCTCTGAGTGACTGGAGCTGGAGCTGCTGGCCCCAGGGACACGGCTGGTCTCCCGCTTCCCCTTCTGCCCCCGCTCCTGCCCTGGGCTGGTCTGAGACCCACTGAGCCTTTTCCCTACAACAGGGCCTCGTGGAGCAGAGGGAGCCTCGTGGCAGTCCCCGATCCTCCGTCTTTGGTTCCTGGGGTGGAGTGGCCAGGGGACAGAGCAGGGTCTTTTTCCCCTTCCACGGCTCCCTCATCATCCTTCAGCTGCCAGTGTCCTGCTCTTCCGCTTGGCTTTGCAGGGTGGGGGGTTCTGGGGCAGGCCCAGTGGTTGACCTGTCCTTCCAAACAGCGTTGAAAGGGTAAGGTCCTTCATGGGGAGGGGCCCTCACCCCCAGGCAGTGGGTGCAGAGCCCGTCCTTGGCATGGGGCTATGGGATTGGGGTAGCACAGGTCTGGGGGAACACAGCCGCGGGGCACACACCCTGTGACCAGCTACACAGAGGACTGTAAGGCAGGTACAGGTTAGCCAGAGAAAGCAGGGGCTTCAGAGCCGGAACCCCAGATGCCGAGTCCCGTGCAGGCGACATCTTGGCACAGCTGGTTCCAGACCTGCAGCCCCGGCTGGCACTGGCGACCCCGACGCGTCCCTCGCTGCGCACGCTGTATGGAGGCGCCATGGAGCCGTGGGCAGTGCCTGCTGCCACATGACCAGCCAAGCTCCTGGGTTCTCTGGCTTGATCCCCACAGCAGCCTCTCTGGGGCAGGGACTGTCCTTGTCCCCATTTGACAGATGAGGAAGTATGTGACTGACCCCCGTGCCAGCCGGCCCAGTCCTGCTGCTCCGCCTGCCAGGGACAGGTGGTGGCCTGAGCTGGGGCGGGGGTGCAGGGCTGCAGGGGGACGTCCAGGTGGCCTTCCCTGCAGGGGCCTGGGCTCAACTCATGTAATGACCATTTATCCAGCACTTTCTCTAGGCCCGGCCCTGCTGATCACCCCCCCATGAGGGAGGTCTTCTGGTTGTCACCCATAACCTGCCTGTGACTGGTGGGGGAAAGGGGGGCCAAGCCAGGTGGCGGCTGCCAGTGTCGGAAGCAGAGCCCTGCTTCCCTTCTCTCTGACCCTTGGCAAGTGACAGCAGCTGGCCCTTTGCATACAAAGAGCCTTTCCACGCTCCACCAGGTGCTGAGACCCGGGGAGGGAAGGGACTTTGAGTTGCTACATACCTGGAAGTCAGTAGCACCCTGGTCAGCCTCCCTCCCAGGGGCCATGCCACCCCGGCCCTGAGGACCCAGGGCCATCTGTGTGCTGCATGGCAGCTTCCGCCAGGGCTGGAGGGGGCCCCTGTGCAGGCAGGAGTGGCAAGGCCAGGGCCCATTGCCCGTGTTGTTTCTAGATTCCTGGGACTGGGGGTGTTTGTTGGGCAGTTGCTGCCCCCCTTCTCCCCAGCAGGCCAGGAGGATGGGGGCACCCAGAGCACAAACCCCCAGTGTCTGGGCTGGGATTATCCCATAAGCCCCACCTGTCACCACATATGGGCCCGCCTGCCCTGGCCTCGCCCCCAAGGGTGGGGTGGCCCCGGCTGAGCAGCTGTCACTAATCCTGCCCCACAGCTCCTTGGCTGTCCCTCTCCCAGGACTTGTCTCTGGGAAGCACAGGAGGCTCCCTTCAATCTGGGAAGCTCCCTAGGGAGCACCATCGCTGCAGTCTGGGAACAAGCGAGTGACCTGAGTGGCCTGTAGGGTCTGGGAGCCTGTAGGGGAGCTGGTCCTGGAGCCGTGTCAGGGTCAGTGCGAGGCCTGGCCAGCCCAGCCCCCTGCTGCCACCCCCTTCTGAGCCCCAGGACACCAGGGGCTGGTGGCCCTGGGTCCACACGTGGACACACCAGAACCTGGGGATCTGGTGAGCTGCAGGCTGCCTTCCAGGAGATGCTTCTCCTCAAGGGGTGAAGGAGTCCGCCTCAGCTGTTCCTTCTTGGGGCTACCACGGGGATACCCCAACATCTGGGCCCAGCTGCCTTCCCTTGGAACTGTCATTTCCTCCTTCCGCCCTGCATCTACAGTTTGTGGTCCCCACATCCTGCTTCTGTCACCCTTTCCCTGGTGGCCCAGGGTTGGAGAGCAAGACCCAGCGGAAGCTCCCGGCCGACCCTGCTCTCTCCTCTGCCCTCAGGAAGAAGCCAACCCACACGGCTGTCAACTGCTGGTTCTGCAACCAGGACACGGTGGTGCCCTATGGGAACCGCAACTGCTGGGACTGTCCCCATTGCGAGCAGTACAATGGCTTCCAGGAGGTGCGGGCAGCAGGGGCTGGCCCGGGGACTGCCCTTCTGGGCACCGGCCCCGAGCAGGGCGCTTTCCTCCTGTCATCTCGCGGCGCTGCCCCTCGTCCGCAGATGAGGAGGTGGCTTGGGGAGCAGAGGTGACTTATTCAGAGTCGGGGTGTGGCCCCAGGTGCTTGTGGCTCCAAGGCCCCTTCTCTGCTTTGCACCAGAGCAGGGGCTGGCGGGCGAGGCCTGTACGGGGCCGGGTGGGACCCGACCTAGGCCCTGCAGGCTACTTGCTCTCGGGGGTGGGCCAGGGGTGAGCTGTAGAGCGGCGTCCCCGGCCATGGCTGGCAGTGGGGGTGTGTGGGTGGGAGGTGGGGTCCTGGGTTTTGCCTGCTGGGGTCCCCTGTAAGACTTTGGAGGAAAAGAATCTGCAGTTGCTATAGAGACAGGAGGGCCACGTGTGGGTGCCGCCCCCCCTTCCCTGGAGTTTGGGCCCCGTCACCCCGGCCCTGCTGGGGCTGCTGGGGAGACCCTTTCCCCGTGGGGAAGGGGCTCCCCACTGACTGTGGGTGCCCCCCCCCAGAACGGCGACTACAACAAGCCAATCCCGGCGCAGTACCTGGAGCACCTGAACCACGTGGTGCGCAGCCCGCCCCACGCCCGCGACCCCGCCCCGCCGCAGCAGTGGGTGAGCAGCCAGGTGCTGCTGTGCCGGCGGTGCAGCCACCACCAGACCACCAAGATCAAGCAGCTGGCTGCCTTCGCGCCCCGCGAGGAGGTGAGGCAGGGGGCCGGGAGGCCTTGGCGCGGCCGAGGGGACAAGCACACGGGCTGCCAGCCCCTGGCCCCAGCCTTTCTGTCCTCAGCACCCAGGGTGCCCGCCCCCCGCTGGCCCCACATTTCAGGGTGTACGATCTCTTCCTTTCTCGCTCCCCTGGCTTGTGGTCATTCCCCTCTGGGCCCTGGAACCCCATGGAAGCCACAGCGCCTGCCGGTCAGAGGCTTCGTGTCTGGGCAGAGGGACACACCTTGGACCCCTCCCTTCCTCCTTCCTCGTCCTTCGGGCCGTCACCTGGCCAGCCCATTTGTTGGGGGAATTGGGGAGGACACACCTGGCTTCTTGAAGCGGAAGGAACATGGTAGTTGCTGGGAAGCTCGACCCTAAGTGTTTGGCCAAGCTGGGAGCTCTGCCTCCCCTGAGCCCGTTGTGAGGTACAGGGGCCTTGTTTTCTGGCTAATTCTCCCTGACACCCCTGTCCCAGGGGTCCTGTGGCCTCCAGATCCCAGCTGAGGCCCAGAGGCGGTGGCTTTCCCAAGGTCCAGCTGGAAGGGAGGGAGAGAGGACCCAGGTTGAAGGGAGGGGAGTGAGGTGAGCCGGGTCCGGGCTTGGAGGCGGGAGTCTGCAGAAAGAAGGGCAGCTTTCCCAGGAAGCGTTAGGATCCTATAAGAAGAGATCCACTTATAACTGTCCCAGCCACTACAGACTGAAATTTTTGGTTCCCATGGAAGCAGGTTGGGGGGTGTCCATTAGTGGCTTCTCTGGGGGACAGAGGTGGGACCTGAATCTTCTGGACTTTTCCTAAAGTGCAGAGCCCCCCACCCCCACCCTGCCAGCTCCTTCCGAAGCTGGGTCTGGGCCTCTCGGAGCTTGACTGCCCACAGCCAGGTGTCTTCAGTGGGGTCCCTTTCTGTGGTTCACCCCCTTTCCTGGGGCCCTCGGGTCCAGGGTGTGGGGCCTGGAGCCCCTCCAGGTGCATCCCTGGGGGTAAAAGGACCCCTCAGTGTGTCTTCAGCTGCCTGCTGGGCCCCGGCTCGGTCCCGGGCTCTGCTGCCCTTCTCCCCGGCAGCCCACATGACAGCCCACCCCAGGTGTCTCCCCATGTCCCCTGCACAGCGGCCTTGGTCCTGGTGGCTGGGGGTGGAGGCGGTTCAGTGTGAGGGTGACTTGCTCGTGGCTGCCCACTCGGAAGCGGCAGAGCGGGTGGCCATGACCTCCTCCAAGCAGCCCCCGTCCCTTCTGCAGGGCAGGTATGACGAGGAGATCGAGGTGTACCGGCACCACCTGGAACAGATGTACAAGCTGTGCCGGCCCTGCCAGGCGGCCGTCGAGTACTACATCAAGCACCAGAACCGCCAGCTGCGCGCCCTGCTGCTCAGCCACCAGTTCAGGCGCCGGGAGGCCGACCAGCCCTGCACGCAGGTCTGTGGCGGGCGGGCACGGGGCTGCTGGGGCATGCGGCGCGCTCTTCAGGCAGGAGGCCCCTTCCCAGGACTGAGGCCCTTTCCCTGGGGAGACCCCACGGGGAGCAGCTCGGTGCTGCGCCCGATGCTTCCGTCCTCCAGCACCAGGCTGCCCGCTGCACCAAGCACCTTCACACGCTGGCACATCTGCCCCCCCCCGGCAGCCCTGGGGCACACCCTGAGGTGCTGCCACCACGTCGACAGCTGCAGAAACAAACCCAGGAGGTCGGGTACCTTCATAGGCCGCTCGGCACCAGGACTCGAACCCAGGACTGGCTGGCTAAAGCCGATCGCTGACTTTTGAAAATTACAGTACACAGTTTATGGGATGTTCTAGTTGTTGGATAGAAGGATGTTCACGTGTAGAGTTAAAAGTGAAGACTGCCGCCCCTTCTTTCCAGCTGGGGTGTGGTTGCCAGGCCGCAGCCAGCCCCCACCTCATGGCCAGGTCACCTCCACCCATGCACAGGTGCACAGCACACAACAAATCCATGGGGGATTCTCTTCTTTCTTTTTTCTTTCTTTTTGTCTCTCTGACCTAAATGTCCCTCATCCTGACCATCTCATGCCTGAACTGAACACCTAAATACAGTCATTTTAAATTTAATTTTTGCCAGAGTTATCTATCCATTTATTGCAACTCGGTAAAATCACAAGAGGGATTTTTGGTGAGAACTTGACCAAATGGTTGAACAGCTCATTTGGGAGAATCAGGTCCCCACAGCAGCCGATTCCTTGGATAGGAGCATGTAGGACTGTATCCCTCCAGCCACCCACCCACCCACCCGTGGGTGTGGTCCCTGTGGGGTGAAGGGCCAGGGGCAAGGGGAGTCGGGTGCAGGCTGCCGATCTGGGACAGGGGCGAGAGGGTGCTGGGATCGAGGGCACAGGGAGGACAGTGTCCAGCTGCAGGGGCTGGTGTGGGGGCGTGGGTGGGCGGGGCACTGGCTGAATCCCCTCCCCCTCCCTCCCCCCAGAACTTCTGCTCCTCGGCGCTGAAGGCCCCGGCCCAGGCCACTGCCCTCCGTGCCCTCGCCTTCCTGGCCTGCACCTTCCTGTTGGCCGCTGCCCTGCACAACACCAGCGACTCCTCCACCCCGGGGGACGCCCTGCCCCCGGCCCTGCCCCCTGGTGGCAACGGCTCGGCCCTGCCTGACAATGGCACTGACGCTGGGGCCGAGGGCTGGCAGCAGCTGCTGGGCCTCCTGCCCGAACACACCACCGAGAGGCTGCAGGAGGCCTGGGCCTTCGGGCAGAGCCACCAGACCAGCATCGTGGCACTGGGCCTGCTCGCCTGCCTGCTGGCCATGCTGCTGGCCGGCCGCATCAGGTGGGTATAGGGTGGGAGACGGAGCGGGCGGGCAGGGTGGGGTCTGCACCCCAGATCCCTGGCTCAGGGCGGGAGGCAAGAGGCCCAGGTTTGTCAGCTTATTCTGCTCAGTGAGCCCATCCTGGGGGCACAGGCCCGGGTGAACTCAGCTGCAGGGGGGACAGGCGGTGACCTGCCTTACAGGGGGACAGCAGCACTGAGAGCCGGCCATCTCTTACCCGCTGCGTGCCAGGGCCAGCTCGCCTCGCTTTTCCCTGACCCCTGAAGTGAGGGCGGTTTTCTCGGCCCCATTTTACCGGCCAGAACCCTGAAGCTTGAGGGGAGCACTGCCAAGCAGGGCATTGGGTAGGATTCAGAGGCCAACGTTCCCGCTCGGCTTGAAGGTTCTGTCCTCCGAGCAGCGTGGGCTGTGGCGGATGTGGAGGACGAGCTGGATGTGGCAGGGTTGGGGAGAGGAGCCTTGCCCCCCGCTGTGGACACTCATGCCGCCCCGTCTGTCTGCAGGCTCCGGAGGATCGACGCCTTCGCCACCTGCCTGTGGGCCCTGCTGCTGGGCCTGCACTTGGCCGAGCAGCACCTGCAGGCAGCCCCGCCCAGCTGGCTAGATGTGCTCAAGTTCAGCATCACGTCCCTGTGCTGCGTGGTGGGCTTCACCGCAGCCGTGGCTACAAGGAAGGTGACAGGCACGCGGAGGTTCCGGCCCCGAAGGTCAGAGAAGCAGCAGTGACTGCGGGGGGCGGACAGACAGATGGACGGACCCAGAGCTTGTCCCCCAGCCTGGAGCAGGCACCCCTTCTCTCTTCTTCCTTCTTTCTTGCCTTCCCCTTCCCACGCCCCACCCAGCCTCAAACCCCAGGTCCTGGCCCAGCCCCTCTGCCTCCCCAAAGGGTCAGGTCTACACCCCACTTTCTTTCCAGTGGCACCAAGCCACCCGCAACCCCAGGTGCCCTCTTGCTGCTCGCCACTGCTGCCTCCTCTCTGGCCAAAGACCCTCTCCCTGCGTTTCCTCACCCCCCATGACCAGAAAGTGGGGATCTCCCCACAAGCCTGCCCCTCACCCGTGGCTTCCTGCTGACAGCTCTGGGCTCCCCCTTTTCCTGGCTCTGTCGCTGTCAGGTGAGGGCCAGGGGCCCTGCCGCCTGTGGCTCTCACCTTGCCCCATCTCTGAGCGGCTGCCCCCCCCCCCGCCACTGGCCCGTGTGTTTGGAGAGCAGCGCCCTCCTCTGCTGGTGTGTGGCGAGTGGGCAGCTCGGGAGACCCCCTGTGATCAGCCAGGGCCCTGACCCTGCAGGGGTGAGGTGAGATGGCATGGGAGGGAGCCCAAAGCCACGCTCCTGGGGAGGGTGAGGAGCCACTTATTGGCTCCCACTCCGTGCATGCAGACTGCCAGCTGTGCCAGCCCTGCAGTGTCTCCAGGGAGCTCACAGTGGGATGCCAGTTACTGCTTTTCTTGGCATTGACTAGAACAGGACGTGTGTGTGTGTGTGTATTTAAATTAAATTATTTATAATAACCATAACCGGCTCACTTGCTGGCCAGGGGCCCCTGCTGCACAGATGTCTTTCCTGCCGTCTAGCACGAGATGGAAGAGTAAGGAGTCCTGGCCTTTTTTAGAGTTCTGTGTGAGTTTTTAAGCTATCCATCTGTCCCTTAAACTTTCATCACTTGGAGAACAGTCTAACTCTCTTTTGATCATGGGCGACGGCTGAGGAAGTGCTGGCGTCAGTGGGGTGGTGGGGTTAGCCGGAGTGTCACCCTGTTTCTCTCCCCCGCCCCTGGGGATGACCGTCAATCCGTCCTCGGTCAGGGCAGGGTCGCCCCAGGTGTAGGGTGACGCGAGAGGCCCAGGCCAGCGCCCTGCCCCCATGTGAGTTACCTGAGAAGGCTCCTCCAGTAGCACCTGCCCAGGACCCAGGCGCTGACCCACCCTGCCCACCCGGATCCCGTCCGGCGGCCACCGCACCTCGTCCTCTTGTGTAGCATTGTGGCTGATTGTCTAGTGACCCTCTGATCACTGTAAACACAACTCCTGGCCTTAGACGTCGTGTTTTTGATGCTGTGTTTTCAATAAATGCCTCTGGGGCCCTACCCTCTGCCTGTTTGGCATCAGGTGCCATGTCTTTTTGTTTTTTTCTTTCCTGTTCTTTGGCAAGGGCTGCGGGGGGCATTTGGGGTATGGTATGTCCACAGGTGTCTGCTGGGGGTCAGGTTTTGGGGCTGGTGTCCTGGGGGCCCGGGTCTCAGCTGCCTTGCTGGGTCGTATTCTCCCATCTCAGCCAACAGCCGCTTACGGTCCTCACCCCTTCCACTCTGGCCTTGGACTGGCCCCTAGTGGGGACACCCAGCGCTGCCTCAGTGTCAAGTCAAGGTACGGCCCACCCGGCCCCTCCCAGAACTATTTTATTCAGCAGTGGGTACAGCAAATCAGATTTTGGGCCCTCAGTCCCCAAAACCTGGTTTTAAGCTACAGGGCTGTCTGGGGGCCTCTCACCAAGGGGAACCTCAGCACCTGTGGAAGCTCTTCAGACCCTGACCTGTGGTCGGGCCCCCTTTCCTGGAGGAGACCCCTAGGGACCACTCGCTGTGTCCGGGCCGCTCCCTTGCCCTCCTGAGCAGAGTCCCCCAGGCCAGCAGCTGGCGAGGAGGAGGTACATGCAGACGGCCGCTACCAGCTGAGTGACGCTGTCACAGCCAGGGGCTCAGGTCTCCAGGAGCTTGCTCTCCCCTGCCAGTGTCACCATTGCCAGTGTCCCGTGCTTGAGAATAGCACATTTGCTAAAGGGACGAGCAACCTTGTGTGAAGCACTGGGGTGTCCCCGGGTGTGCACAGGATCTGGGAAAAGTGAGAAAGAGCCAGCAAGACCCAGTCTCCCCCTGGAGCTGCCCCTTGGGGGCCAAGAGCCTCTGGGCCCTGCTGTTCTCTGAGACCCACAGAGCCCTCTCCCCTCGCTGCCCCCACCCAACACTCGGCAGGTCACTGAGGCCTCCAGGCCCCTGTGGGTTGCCCTTGACAGACGCCCAGTGGGGAGCAGACGTGGGGTGCCAGCACAGAGTCCCACTGCCACCTGCTAGGAGGGCGCAGGGCCTGGGCGTGCACCCAGGTGTCCTGCTGCCACCTGCTGGGGGAACCTGGGCACACACCCAGGTGTCCTGGTCACAGGCCATTCCCCCATTGTGCAGACTCAGGGTCTTCAGCGCTGGAGGCTCTGGGAGGCGGTGGCCTCGGCTTTCCCCCTGTGGGCTCACACCTTAGAGCAGCAAGTTGTCCACAAGGCTCCAGCCCCGCCTTGGCCACCACCAAAAATGCCTGAAGTGTCGTCTTCCCGGCCGTTCCTGAGCCGAGGCACTGACCTCCTTAGAGGTGGAGCCTTCCCTGCACGCCTGAGGGGTAGGACAGGTCACCGGGTAGTGTGGGTGTGTCCAGCCTGGGGCCCCATTGGCCGGGCCCTTCTGGATTGACTTGACGATTCCTGCCTTGATTTCCCTGTGGGCCCCCTGAACTTCGGCTCTGAAGTCCGTGCAGCCTCTCAGTGCTTGGGAAGGCTTTTAACAGGCCTCGTGATTTTCCAGGAAGTCAACAGCTGACCCTGCACTTTCCTTAAAAAACTTTTTAAAGGGAGGTGGTGACAGACATTTTGCTAGGGGCCCTGGCGGGACTGGGATGGGAGCTCGGTCAGTTGTGATGGGGCACAAGGTGCCTGAGGCAGCCCCGGTTCTGCTGGAGGGCCTGGGCCAGCCTGCCCGTTCGCCGGCAGATTGCCAGCTGGGCTCCTTTGTCCCTCGGGGACCGAGGTAAGGCTGGACCCCCAGCAGCTCTGTCCAGACGGCAGACTAATGCATTAACTGCCTCTTGCCCCTGCTCTCCTCTGTAATCGGTTGCCTTAATCAGAAGCATGGTTGATGTTCTGGCCCGGGGCCATCGGGGCTCCTCTGGTGTGATTCGTACCATTCTCGAGTTAAAGAGACACTGTCACCTTCCATCTTCCGGGCGGCCTTGGCAAATCGCTTACGGAGCTTTTCTGAGCTTTGAGTTTGGTGTGTGGCCTGGAGGACCTGTCCCAGGAGAGCCTCTTCCCAGAGGGACTTGTGAAGCTCGGCCGCCTCCCCCTCTGCCCTGCAAAGGGCTCGAGAGGGGAGTTTCCAGTGTCAGAGACCAAAAGGCAGCCTCCCATGGCAGAGCGGCAGTGGGACTTCCAGGAGCAGTGCCCTGGGTGGCAGAGGGCGCCTGGGTTGCTCTCCGGCTTCGAGAGACCCTGCCGTCCCATGCTCCAATCTTGTCAGGGAGACCAGCCCGGACCCATCAGCTCGGCTGCCCTGTGGGGAGCAGTAACAAGGGGGACTCTGGGCCCGGAATGGGGAGTGGCAAAGAGGAGGCCAAGTCCATGACCTTTACTGAGTGCCTGGTGCAGGCGAAGGGGCGGCGTGAGCTTGGCAAGGGCGACAGTGTCACTTTAATGCCGAGGCTCGTAGTGGGATAGTTTGCAGTGAGCCCAGGGGGCATCGGAGGGGCATGCTGATCCCCCAGCCACACGCTCCTAATGGCGTGAACGTGATCAGACCGCTTTCCTGCTTCAACTAACGCACGCCTCCCCGGGACCCCAACTCAGCTCCCCTGCACCGTGAGGGGGTGGGGACTTGCTGTGCCGAGGCTGATTCAAGAGCCTTCCAGGCTGACCCTCTCACTCTTCTTCTGGGCCGACTGGCTCTCACAGGTACTTTCCCGGAGACATGGCTGGCCTCTTCCCCGCCAGCCCCGGCCTGGCTGTCCCCAGCCTGAGTGTTGGGGGCTCTCTGCCACCTCTGTTCGTCCCCAGCCCACCCGGCCTCCTGCCCCTCACCAGCCAGCAGCTGTTCCGGACCCCCCAGCGGGCATCGCCCTCCTCGCTGCCAGGCCGCCTCAGCCGGGCCCTCTCTCTGGGGACTGTCCCCTCCCTGACGCGAACAGGTATGAGGCACTCAAGGCGGGCGGGCAGAGCAGCACGGGGGCGGCTGGGTGAGGGGGCGTGGGGTGTGGCGCAGGGCAGCTCTAAGCTCCTGCTGTGGAAACAGACAGAGCTAGGTTCACACCCTGGGCGTCCACTTGGCAAGTAACTGGCCTTGGCCAGCAGATTTAACCTCTGAACCTTCGCTGCCGTTAAAGAAAACCACACACGGGGCTGGGGTAGCACTCGCCTTGTGGGAGGTGTTAAAAGAGATGGCATTTTAAGGGGCATAGAAGGGCAACTGGCACCCAGTGTGTGCTCGGCAAGTGTGAGCAGGTTTGGGTTGATTTTTTGCCTCTCGTTTTCTCTGTTACTATTACTGAGGTTAGGTAGAGGCCCTGGGGGCTGGAAAAGTTGTCCCTGAGCTTTTCTATGTGGTCAGGAGGTCACGGGTTTGGTTCAAGTCAGTTGGCGTTTATCGAGCGCTTGCTGCCGGTGTCCCTGGGTGCCTAAGGCCCAGACCCTGTGGTCGGGGATGTCAGTGTCTTCAGCCAAGGGAGGGCCTTTCTCTCCGGTGTCTTCCTGGGAGTCAGATGTGCGCTGCTCGGAGCCGTGTGAGGCCTGGTGGTGATCCTCTGGGCCATGTGTCCCGGGGACATGTAATAGGACCCTGTCCTCGGAGAACACAGGGGTCCTGGTTTAACTGGCTTTTCTTCAATGAATTCCCGGCACTGGGCCTGGGAACACACAGTCAGGGTCTTGTTTAAGCCCCCAGCAGCTCCACCGGGGGGTGGCGTCAGCTTTGCACCAGGTGCCCCTGAGCCTGGCTCCCTTAGGGACATGCCCCAAGTCTCGTGGCCGGAACACGCTCCATCTAAGCCCCAGTCCTAGGCCTGGCTCCTCTGCCCCGAGGCGGGCAGGCCAGGACCTCTAAGGGGTCTCCGAGGATGGTTCCCGTGCCGGGAGGGACATGCTGGGAAGCTCCAGGCCTGTGGGGGGATTGAGGCCTCTATACCAGAGACCCTGTCCCAGGTGCAACAGCCTGGAGAGCCCAGTGCGAGATCTGGGCATCTCCAGATTCTTCCGTGTCACCAGACATGAGCCAGGTTGTTGGGGGGATTAGCGGAGAAGCTGGATCTAACACAGCTGAAGGCAGGGCCTGGTGGAGAAAGGAGGCCCAGAGTGGGGAGAGGGGGCTTGGACCCCGTCTCAGTGCCCGCTGCCACCCTCCGTGCAGTTCGGTCCTTTGCATACACATGGGAGCGATGGTCGGCTGCCTGCCTGCCTGCGAAGGTCGTGTCCAGCCTCGGTAGAGAGGGACTTCCTGAAAGCACCTCGGGGTGGTTGGATTTGGATAGGACGGTCCAGGTGGGAGTGGGGTCCCCTCTGCAGGCCTAACGTGTCTCTGCTTGTCTTTCCTCTCCAGACTCAGGGTACCTGTTCAGCGGGAGCCGCCCACCCTCTCAGGTGTCTCCCTCCGGGGAGCTTCCTGATTCAGGTGAGGGGAGCCAGGAGTCGAGAGCAGGAGTGGGGGCTGCCTCGGGTGGGGAGCGCAGTGTGGGGTGGCAGAGCAGTCAAGCCCCTGTGCTGGGGTCAGGCGCATCTGTGTCTAGTCCCAGCCCTAGCACCACCTGGTGCCTCCGTTTCCTCTCCGGTGATGCTCACGGGGCAAGCCCAAGGCCAGCACAGAGCAGCACTTAAGAAGTGTCACCGACGTCTTAACTGGTGACCCCGAAGGACCTGGCAGGGGCTTGCCTTAGCTGACCTCTGAGCCTCCAGAGTCCAGGCCTCCCTGACCTGCCCTCAGCTCCATGATGGCCGTCCCTCCCTCCCCGCCAGGAAGGGCGCGTCCCCTTCTCCCTGTGGGTTCCGACAGGACAGCCTCCTGCCCCCCACGTCTCCTCCCAACCTTCCCTCCTTCCCGGGCCAGGACGGGACCTCCTGCTCGAGTTGTCACTCATCATCCTCTCCCCCCGCCAGATTACCTCTCCCTGCTGTCGGGGGGCCGCCCCTCCTCCCCGTTCCCTTCCCCAGCACCCTCCGTGGCCGGCTCCGTGACCTCCAGCTCCGGCTCCCTGCACCACCGCAGGCCGCTCATCAGCCCAGCCCGCCTCAACCTCAAGGGGCAGAAGCTGCTGCTCTTCCCATCGGCCCCCGCGGAGCCCCCCAGCTCCCCCAGCAGCTCCGATGAGCACTCGCCCCACTCGCTCCGCAACGGCAGCCTCTTCACCCTCGTGCAGCCACCAGCGCAGGACGCCAAGCACCCTGTGGGTATGGCCTGCCTGCCCCCCTTGGGACTGGGGTGGCCGTGGGTGGAGGAAAGGGGTCGGGGACACCTCCGAGGGCCGTGCGTCATGCTGGTCCCATGTTCCCATGTTCCTAAGGGAAGCGACAGCATGGAGGCCCCACGGCCCACCCTTGTTCTTCCTTGGGGCACCCCCAGTCCAACTTCTGGTGACCTTTGACCCTCCAGGGCATTTTCCCTCTCCTGGCTGGTTTTATTTTCTAATTTTGCAGTTGACCTTCAGGGTGCTTGTTCCTTGGGAATGGCTGAAAGCACCATGTGGCAGCATCACAAAAATTTGTTTTCTGCAAATAGTGTTGCTCGTTTTTCAAATCAGACTCCCCAGCCCTGCCACCTCCCTGCCCCCTCCAGTAGTCTCTCCATGGGCCACATCTGCCCATGGCCATTGGCGTCTGAGCCTGTTACCCCTGATCCAAGACCAGCTGCCCCCATGCAGCTGGCACCTGGGGCTGGGGGACAGGTGGAGCTGCCCATATTGGTCCCCGGGGCTGAGCTGCGTGCACCATGAGACTTCCCTTCTCTCCAGACAGGAGACTGATGCCGGAAAGAGGCAGTGGCTGCAGCCTCCGCTCCATCAAGAAAGAGGACGACTCGTCGCAGTCGTCCAGCTGTGTGGTGGACACCACCACCAGGGGCTGCTCGGAGGAGGCTGCCTGGAGAGGTCGGGACCCCCACCACCCCCCCAGCTGCTGACCTGGCAGGGGGCCTGCCGGTCCCGGGGCCACCAAAGCCTGCCGCCCCGAGTGGCAGCGCCCCAGCCCCGGCCCGGGGCCTGCATCTGCACCGTCTCTTACGGCAGCTCTGGCCACACGGGGCTGTTTCCATTTAACAGAATTGAAATAGATAAAAGTAAAAGCTCAGGTCCTCAGCCGCACAGGGCTGGTGGCTGCCGCCGTGGATGGTGCAAATGCGGCACGGTGCCTCTGTCCCAGAGTTCTCCGGACTGTGCTGGTCCACAGGGTGCAGGCGCATCCGGGGGCTGCCGGGCCACCTGGGGTCAGATCCCAGCTCCACCTGGATGGGCAGGTGCTTCTCCGCAGAGGAGTTGCCTTTGGCATGTGGGGGAGGCACCCATGTTGACAGAGATGCTCGGGCATCTGGGAGGGTGCCCTGGGAAGGGTCACACTGAGCTCCTGGGTTGTGAAGCAGATGGTGGCCCAGACCTGGCGGCACCAAGGCCGTGGCTGAGGGCATAGACGCGGCCTTGAGGCCCAGGCCCAGCCTCCCCATCCGTAAAAATGGTGTCAAAGCCCTAGCCCAGGCGTGCCAGGCGGCCTGGGCACAGACAGGGCGCGTCTTCAGGAGGCAGCACCTGAACAGGTGGGCACGAGCAGGGCTGTGGGGGCTCTCCTGCCAGGAAGGCCTCACCCCAAGGGCCCCGCAGCCTCCCCAGAGCCGCGTCCCCTGATGGGTGTGGGGTCCGTGGACGGCCACCCACCCACACATGCTGACCACCCTCTCTGCTCCCACAGGCCGCCTCAGCCCCTCCCTGGTCCGGGGCCTCCTGGCCGTGAGCCTGGCCACCAATGCCCTCTTCACCTCAGCATACCTGTACCAGAGCCTACGCTGACCGCAGCCTGGGGGACGCCCAGGATGCCAGCTGCTCCCACCACTGCCACTGGCCAGCTCGGGGCCGGAGTGACCGGGCGCCTGGGGCCTCAGAGACCTCCCCGAGGGGCTGGCGCTGCCAGCCCTTGACCTCACCGGTTTGTGAGCTGAGGTCATGGTGGGGGAAGGGCCTGCCACCACCCACCTGCCCCCTGGAGCCTCCTCCACACCCAACAGAGGTGCCGTCCCCGCCTCACCTGATCTCGGGTGCACGTGTTTGGTGCTGACACCAATCCCCAGGCCAGGGATACCCGGGGGTGCCCTCCCCCTGTCACCCTCCCTGCCTGGGGACGCCACTCCTACTGTAACCAGAGCCAGAGCCGTCACACTGCGGCCTCCCTGGCTCCACACCCATCTCCATGCTGTAACTTGCTGTCCCACCCAGGCCACCGCAGGTGCCCAGGGCAGGCAGGAGGGTGGGTCCACTGTGCCTCTGCCCCCACCTGCCACCAGAGAGCAAACCTCCCCTGGGCAGGCCCTCTGAGGACACGCGTCCTCTGCCCCCAGCTGCCCGTCACCCGTCTGCCAGTCATTTCTGTCAGCTCAGCCCTGCCCTGGATCAGCAGGGTCCCCTGCCCAGGGGTCCTCTGCACCCCTGGGGCCCGTGCCAAGGGCCCAGCTGGCCCTGGGGGCAGTGTGAGCACCTCTGGTGACCTTCCCTGGCGAGTCCCTGACCCCACCCGTGCACAGGGCCGGGCCTGCCTTGCCCCAGTGACCTAGGCCTCATGCAGACACTGCCCACCGGGTCTGTGCATGGCCCTTGGCTCTGCATCATGTGCCCTGGGCAGCAGCAGATTGCCCGCTTCGCCCGCGCCTCCCAGCCACCCTCTGGCCCGCCCTGGGCTCAGGCCCCCAGCTCTCCGGCCTCCAGCTTGGCTCTTCTTTCCACTGCTGCTCCTTAGTTCCTACCACAGACCTTCCGACCTGCATTGCAGCTTTGCCCCCCGCCCTGCCCTGCTTTCCTGCTAGGGTTCAGGCTGGGGTCTCGTCTGTCCCCCGGGAGGAGGGAGGAGGCCCTCGGGCTGGCACCAGGACCTGGCGGGTGTCACAGCCACCCATCCCCGTAGCCCTGGGCTCGGATGAGTGTGGGGCAGCATGAGGACATGCCTGTGTGCGCATGTACGTTAGCACGTGTACGTGGCTGTGTGCACGTGTCTGTCAGCGCATATGTGTTCGTGGTTCACACGTGTGGGTGTGGACACGTGTCAGGTGAGCGTGTGCATGCGTTTGCGCCACTGGCCTCGGTGGATTCTGAGGCTCATTGCGGGGCGGGTTTTCACTCTGTCATTCAGGGATAAAGTTTAATTTTATTTTTCTACACGTTTTGCCAGGTCAGGCTTTTTGCCGGTGAGCAGGATGCCCCAACACTCCCTGCCAGGGAGGTTTTGTTTCTTTCAGCTTTGGGTGCTTTTTTACTCATTTTTTAACGTGTGGGGAAGGAGACTGCTCTGACCCCCCTCCCCCCTCCTGCCCTGTCCCCACCCAGGACGTGGGGAAGTGGGCGGCCGGGACCCTCTGGCTGCCAGAAATGGTTCCACCTCAGAGGTGGTGCCTCTTGGTCCCCATCTGGCTGTGGGTGTGTGTGTCAAGTTGTTTAATTTTATTTCTGCCTCAGAAAGCCAAACTCCATTCCCGGGCGGCCTTCCTCGGGGGCGCTGAGAAAGCTCCCGGGTGGGGGGCGCCCCGGGCCCCACTCCTGCTGGCCCTGGCCGGCCCCGCACCCCCACAGGGGCAGGGGGAGGCCAGGCAGGGAGCGGGGTTCACAACTATGTTTTGTTTTAAACAGAAAACACACCTTATTTTTCTTTATAAAAGCAAAAAAAAGAAAAAAAAAAAAGAAACCAAAAAAGATGCCGATCCTTGAACTCACACCTCAGCCCGTCTTGTGTTTCTTCTTCTTTGCTCTGTGCCCCTGAGGCTGCATGAGGTGGAGCCGCCACTAGGGAAGAAGTGATGATGTTATTCATTCATTTCTTCAGCACGGAGCTGGGGGTGGGCTGCTGGGGCTCGGGGCAGGTCTGGGCAGGAGGGGGGGTGGGGGTGCTGCTGAGCGGAGGGGCAGGCGCACAGGTGTCCAGGCAGCCCCCGGCCCCCACCGGCCAGGTGCAGGGGAAGGGCCGCTGTGAGCAAAGCGCGTGGGAGCCCCGTGTTCCCCGGCGGGCCCCCACCCCAGCATGCTCGTGGGTGCCTGGCCTGGGCACGGACGTCTCGCCAGAGTGCCCAGTTGGGGGCTGCAGGGCGGGTGCCATGAGAACAGGTTCATTCAGGGCCCTGGCGTGGAGGGCTGCTCCAGGATTGCTGCAGCCGGGGCCCCTTGGGGCCGGCTGGGGCCTGGGGACGGGCCTGGTGCCCTTAGGGTCTGCACTTCAGCAGCACTTGGCCTCTGAAGGAACAGGATTCCACCCAGGCTGGCAGGTGCATGGCCACCGGTGACACGATGCAGGCAGCTGCCAGTGGCCGTGACCGTCCTGGCCCAGTGCCCGCGGGAAGGATCACCTGTGGCAGGGGCTCCCGCCCACTGAGCTCACCCACCCATGGGCTATGCCAATCCCTGGAGGCCTCTGACAACCCAGGGACCCTCTCCCCACTTTCCACGCGAAGAACCTGAGGCTCAGAAACGGGGTCCCCACCCAGCCCCTCAGACCCTGCCCTGAGCCAAACTGGGCAGCGAGGGGGGCTTCCCTCAGCCCCCGGGGCTGACTGGGTGGGATCTTCCCCTTAGAAGTCAGAAAGGGAAACAGCATTTCTGTAGAATATCTAGAAATACAAGTGAGACTAAAAGTAAAAAGTCCCATAATCCCACATTTAAAATGTTGTCTGCCTCTGACCTTTTTTTCTATGTATACATATATTTTTTATGAAAATGGAATCTTATTGTACATGATGTCTTGTAACTTTATTTCCTCACCTGACAGCATCTTGAACGTATTTCCGACCCACTGACTCTGCCCCCAGCCCTCAGAGGCTTCTGCCGAACAAGCAGAGGGCCGGTGGCCATGTCTTCCCTGCCTGGCACTCGGTAGGCAGTGGACAAAGTGTAGAACCCACTGCGTCTTCTCCTGGACTTGGGAAAATTCTTGAGAGTTGAATTATTCACCAGAGGTTTACAGGGTTCTTGAGCTTTCCATATCTGTTGCTGTCTTAGTTCCCTAGGGCAGCAGAGATGAAGCGCCACAAACCACACGGCTGAACACATCAGAAATCTGTCTGTCCTGGAGGCCACAAGTCCGAAATCGGAGGGTTGGCTGCCATGCTCCCTCTGAAGTTTGTAGGGAAGAATCTGCTTCCTACCTCTCTACTGGCTTCTGGTGGCCCCAGCCAGCCGTGGCACTCTCCCCTTCTCCCTTCGTCTGTCTGCCTGTCCAGTCCTCGCGTCTTACAAGGACACCTGCCATATTGCGCAGGACGCGGCGTCCGTCAGTTCGACCTCGTGTTCACTGATCACCCCTGCAGAGACCCAGTCTCCAAATGAGGCCATGTTCACAGGAGATGGGGTTAGGACGCCTCTTGGGGGACAATCTAACCCACAACAGTTAACTAGTTGCCTTCCAGGAAGGTGTGGAAAATTACCTAGTTGTTCTGTTTGTTTTGTTTTTCAAAAACCCTGAGCTGGCTTTTGCTTTCAAAACCTGCCCTTGTTGTGACACAACGATGATGAGAAGGTTTGAGTTCTCCTAGTAATATTCCTAAAAGATGGTTTTTAAGCAGCTCTGCAGAGGAGCAGGGCTGGGAGAGCCCAGCACCAACCCCACTTCAAGCAGAGCAGCTCGGTTCTTGTGTCCTGGGGTTCCATTTGAGGTTTTATATCAGAAAAAGGTTCTGCTAGTTAAAAGAGGTTTGGGAACTGCTGCCCATGTGCCACATGCCCTGTGTCCCTTTCATGGGTACAGAGGCAGGAGCCCCCAGCAGGGGCAGCTGTGGGGTCTACAGTGGGCTCCACCACTGCAGGATGCTTTGTGGTAGCAACTTGGGACGCCTCGCTTCCAAGGATGGAAGTAGGGAAGCTCGCTCTTGGTCCTGGAAGGATTGGGGCACAGCCGGCTCAGCTTCGGGCCAACATGAGAGCTTCACTGCACCTTTTGTGGCTGGGAGTATTTGTGCCCTGCCCCGGTTCACCAGGTGAGCCCGAGCTGGACGCGATGAAGGGAGGAAGGGATCCTGGATTTCCAGCCCAGGTGCTTCCCTTCGTTCGTCCTTGGTCAGGTAGATTTTGTGCAAAGATCATTATTGAGCCCCTGGGGTGAGCCGGGATGCGCTGGGTACCAGAGATACAATGGTGAACCAAACCCTGCTCCACAGAGCTTACCTGGAGTAAGGCAGGCAGGCTTAGGGAGGAACACAAATGATTACATAACTGCATACTTAGAAGTCTGTGAAGTAACAGTAAATGGTGCCACAACTGTGGACGGGCAGGGGCTTGGAGCTGAAACTTGAAGGCAAGGTTGGGGGAGACCACTGTAGGTGGAAGGAAACGCTTTTGCAAAGGCCCTGGGGCGGTGGGCATGGCACAGAGGATGGGAGGCAGGGATGGGGAAGGAGCCTTAAATAAGCCCATGCAGGAGGGCGGGGCACCATGAGGGGTCCCTGGGCCACATTAGGGTTCTAGATTTCATCCTAAGAACAAAGGGGAAGCTGGCGAAGGCTTTAAGCAAGGGAGTGATGTGATGAAAGTGGCATTTTTAAAAGTTCACACAGCTTAGAGTGGACATTGGTTTGGGAGAGCACAAGAAAGCAAGCCGGGCCCTGCCAGGAGGCTGCCACATGGTTCAGGGTGGAGAAAAAGGCAGCCGGGACGGGAGGTGGTGGCTGGGGAGACAAGCGATGTGACGATCTGGGGGATCTGGGGGTGGAGGTGGGGAGAGAAAGGCTGGCCTCTGGGGGTTTGGTGTGCCCAGGTGGCTGGATGGGGTGTCCCTCCCTGATCTGGGGAGACCAGGGAGTGGGGGCGCAGGCAGGGCGGCGTAGATCAGAAACAGTTTTGAGCATTTGCACCAGAGTCACTTTGGAGACCACCCTGTGCCCACCGTGCCATCTGTTCCACACGTCCTCTTGCCCTTCAGGTCTCGGCCAAAAGATCACCGCCTTTGAGAAGACTTCTCGGAATGGGGCTCCCTGTATTTTCTCCCTCAACACCTGGTTTTTACCTCAACTAAATTACAAGTGGCAGTTGTTCCAGGTGACCCCTTGCTTGCCCCCCACCATGGAATCTCAAGAGCGAGGACCCTGGCACATGGTTCAGGCTCATTAAATATTGTGGAATGAATGAAGGACCTGTCCAGTAGACACCAGTAGACAGCCAGGCCTCGGCTCCGAGGAGAGGGGTGGGGGCCATGCTTATGCCATCTTGACAATTCCAGGATTCCTTCAGCCACCAGCAGTTCCTGGTTCCTGTCTGATGTTCCTGGTTTGGGGTGGGTGGGAAGGTGGGAAGCAGAAAAGACAGTCTACATAGGGGAGGGGCGGGGTTAAAGGAGCAATCACACAAATCACTAATTCCAGCTGTCACAAGCCTAAACGATCCTTACGAGTGGGCAGCAGAGGTCGGGAGGCATCCAAAGCCCCTTCCCATTCCGAAAATCCATAATCCTGGAGGAGAGAGACTGGGGGTCGGGGGAGACCAAAGGGCAGAAGAAAGCTGGGGTGGAGGTTGCTGAAAGAAGAGGTCATGCAGGTTCTGTAGCACGTTGGGTTGCAAGGTCTTGGGTGACTCCTGCTTTGAACCAGGATGCTAGAAGATTCCATAGGCAGTGAGGCTGGGTGGGTGTTCCTGGGCATAAACCCACCCCCATCCAGTCTCATAATGGAGGTCACTGGGAAAACCAGGTTTGATTTACATGGTCTTGCTTCCTTGGATCTGTTTTGGGGAGGGTGTCTGTGCAGCCCAGTCTCAGAGAGAGGTGTTGGCGATTTAAGCTTAGGGGTGGGAGGTAGATAGAGGTCATCCTGCCCCACCCCTTGCACTCAGTCTGACAGGAGAAGCAGGGTGGGGAGAGCAGGGCCATGGGCATTTGCCAATTTCTTTCTGATCTGGTCCCAGTGATCTGTTGTGATCCTAGACAGAGGCAAGGGGGTTATCTGGGGGCAGCAGGAGGTCAGGGCCAAGGGTCCTGGTCCTGGAGTGGGGACAACAGGGGCCGCTGCCCTGTCCTGCTAGCCAGCCACCCCTCACTCTGCAGGAAGAGGGGGTATGGGATGCAAGTGGAGCAAGGGGATAGTGGGTTGAGATGAGGGGCTCAAGGTCATCACCTCTGCCCCAAGATGGTGTTTTCCAACCTTGGGGAGCACGTGTGGACCACAGGCAGTAGCAGTGGGTACTGTGGGCTGGCCACCTGCTTTGGACCAGGACTGAAGCTGGGGTGCCCCAGGTTATGAAACCAGGGGTGAAGCTGCAGCTGACTCTTGGGATACTTTCTCTGCCCTCTGCACTAAAAGCAAAAAGGAGCTATTAGTGAACTTGCAGTTCAGAGCAGAGGAGGTGAGATCTGTGGGTTTGGTGGGAAAAGAACCTCTGCAAATGGACTCACACCTGTGTGGGGACCCGGGGCCTAGGCCCCCTCCCCTCCATAGTGAAAGTGAGTTATTGCACTTAGCTGCCTACCTGACCAGGACAGATGTTAAACATCATCAGACCTCCCAGGGCGGGGGAGAAAGAATGCACAAATTGTATTGTAAACAAAGCATTAAAACTCCCCTCCCCTGATCACTGTTGATGATAAATCTCCACACTCCTGTGTCACAAGACCCTACTGAAACTCTGTTCTCACACCCTATGGAATGTCTTTGTCCTAACCCTTATAAACCACCCCCTGGCACTGCCCACTCTTTGCGGAGTGCTAACTTCCATCTGTCCTGGCAAGCTGCCACCATACAGCCATCTCTCCTCTCTTTAAGTCCCATTAAACTCATGTCTAACTCCATGCCTGGCATGTCCTTCAGTCTTGGGGCTGAGCTGGGTTGGAGCAATTGGCGAGCCAGCCAGGAAACCAAACAGCCACAGGCCCTAGTGGATGTGAATCCTGGGAAGTGAGAATCCATGGGGGGAATCCCAAATTGGCCTGTAGCATCCTTTTGGGGAGGGGTAGCTGCCCTCCTGGATGAATGGGGACTGCTGCATGAGTATGGGAATGCCCTGAAAACTCCAGCAGGGTTGCTGTTTTGCACCAATAGCAGGACAATTAAATTTGAGTAAGAAAAGACTGCCAAATAGTAGTACCATAGTATGGCCCCTGTTAGGAGCCTTGCAGATGGCTACCAAAGCAGAACAAGTGGTGAAAGCTTCTGTGCACCATTTAGAGGAGAAAGTAAAACTAGAAAGATGAAAACCCAGCTCTATTTCAGGGGAAACTAGTGGAAGCCCTAAAGAAATATACCAAAGTCAGCCTGGACTCCCAGAAAGGTCAGATTTTGCTGGACACCAATTTCACCAGCCAGTCTGCCCCTGACCTTCAGAGAAGCTGCAAAAGCTCTCCATGGGCCAACAAACTCCCACTAATGACCTACTAAAATTGCCTTTTCTGTCTTTAACGATCAAGACAAGGCCAAGGAGGAGGAGAAGGCAAAAAGAAGTAGGCAAAATGCAGGGATCAAGCTCCGCTTATTGAAGCTGCTGTGAAAGGCACCCCACCCCTCCAGATCACCCCAGTCATGACTCCAAGCCTCAAAAGCCTCCCTTCAACTGTGGATCAGAGTCTCTGTCAGAGAGAGTGCCAGAGACCTCAAGACAACCCTCAACCTTGGGGCCCACCGGAGCCTTGCCCCAGGTGCCATCAACATGGGTGTTGGGCCCAGAGACAGCACTGTCTCCCAAAAGGGGGCAAGACAGCCCCTCGAGCCCTGCTTATGGCAAGGGCCTAAGACTGAGGGTTCTTGAGGCCACTTATGGCTCTGCTGATTTCACATCTGACCATAAACCTAGGGAAGTCTCAGATGACACTCGATGTGGCAGGTAAGATTATTAATTTCTTTATTAACACTGGATCAACTCTATCCTGAACTGCCACTCTGTACCTACCTCCACTCAGACTGACCTAGTTATGGGAGTTGACAATAAAGCCAAAGCCAAGACCTTCACTACCCCTCTCCTTTGTAAGCTTGAAGACATTCTAGTGTCCCATCAGTTTCTCTCTATCCCTGAATGCCCCACCCCCTTCTAGGGAGGGATCTTCTTCACTCTCTGGGGGCCATTATAAGACTAGTAAACCTGCTAGTATTTACCGCTTATTTGCCTCGAGTCCCAAGTAAACCCATCTGTATGGATGAAGGCACCCTGGGGGAGCCCGCTGAATAGTCCCTGTCCGCATTTAGGTTCTCAGTCCTAGATCTTAAGAACATTTTTTTTTTGTATCTCTCTCCACCCTGACTCTCAGCACCTATTTGCTTCTAAATGGCAAAAATTTAACAGTAAGATTTCCACCCTGCTCACTTAGACAATGCTGCCCAAAGGGTTTCAGAATAGTTCCCACATCTTTAAGAATGAAGGTTATTCATTCTTTCATCAACAGTAACAAATGTACTACACCAATACTATGAATCAATAATGGAGGGGGGGTTAGGGGTATGGAAGGATTTGAGTTTCCTTTTTTGTGTGTCTTCATTTCTTTTCTGGGGTAATGAAAATGTTCTAAAAATCGAAAAAAATTAACTGTGGTGATGATTGCACCACTGTACAATGGAACCAGGGGCAAGTGATTGTACACTTTGGATGTTTGGATAAATTTATGGTGTGTGAACAATCTCAAGTTTAAAAATGGAAAAAAATGGGGAGACAAAAAAAGAATGAAGGTTATAAAAAGGTTTTCTTAAGCATCTAAGTACTGTCTAGGACACAAAAATTTTATATCATATCAGAATAATATCCTCATTAATGCTTATGTTGACCTTATCCTTTATTTCAAAAGACAAGTCTTCTCACTCTTAAAGGAAAACTGTTACAAAGAATTTCTTCTTTCACCTTGTAAAAGTAAAGTGCTAAAATAATTTAACATATTACATAGAAAGTGTTTAGGAAGTATCATAATTTTCTATCCTTCTGATTAAACTAAAATTTGTCTAATATTTAAAAATTGTATAAAATTCCTAAAACCTTAACAATGATCTCACTGTTCATGTCAGTAGACATGTATATCCTAATACTGATCTGTGTGATGTTAGATGTTGTTAGTCATGGTTTAGGCTATTCATTAAGAAGTTACAAATCATAAAAACAACATAATCCAGCTTTATTTCACATAGAACCTAAAATAGAGAATAAAATCTTAATCAGAAAATCAAGTGTTTGCAAAGTTCCTTAAAGGACAAAAGAAAAACATGATACTATTAAACTTCCCCACCCAAGAAATTCCTATTATTCTCTTAACCAATAAGGGCTTCCAATTTAATAAGTCAAGCCCTTAACCTTTTTTTTAATTCTTTTTATTGTGATATATTCACATACCATGCAGTCATACAAAACAAATCATACATTTGATTGTTTATAGTACCATTACATAGTTGTGCATTTATCCCCAAAATAAATCCCTGACACCTTCATTACCACACACACATAAATAACAAGAATAATAAAGTGAAAAAGGGCAATTAAAGTAAAAAAGAACAGTGGGTGCCTTTGTTTGTCTTTCCTTCCCCCATTTTTCTACTCATCCATCCATAAACTAGACAAAGAAGAGTGTGGTCCATATGGCTTTCCCAATCACATTGTCACACCTCATAAGCTACATTTTTATACAATCATCTTCAAGATTCATGGGTTCTAGATTGTAGTTTGATAGTTTCAGGTATCTACTGCCAGCTACCTCAATTCATTAGAACCTAAAAAAGGGTTGCCTATATTGTACGTAAGAGTGCCCACCAGAGTGACCTCTCGGCTCCTTTTGGAATCTCTCTGCCACTGAAGCTTATTTCATTTCCTTTCACATCCCCCTTTCGGTTAAGAAGATGTTCTCCATCCCACGATGCCGGGTCTACATTCCTCCCCGGGAGACATATTCCACGTTGCCAGGGAGATTCACTCCCCTGGGTGTCTGATCCCACGTAGGGGAGAGGGCAGTGATTTCACCTGCCAAGTTGGCTTAGCTAGAGAGAGAGGGCCACATCTGAGCAACAAAGAAGCCCTTAATCTTAAAGCTTGCCCTTATGCCTACTTACAATTAATGCTTCAGTGTCACCCCCAGAAAACTTCTTTTGTTGCTCAAATGTGCCCTCCCCACACCCAGCCAAACTCTGCAAATAACTAACTACCTTTCTCCCTACATGCAACATAACTTCCAGGGATGTAAGTCTCACTTGCAACAAGATACAAACCCCAAGGATGAGCCTGGCCCTTGCATCATAGGATGCCAAGCCCCAACCAACAGTGTTCCTGAAAACTCAAAGAAATACCCTGAGCTCCATCTTGCTCGTGCTTGTGTTCAGAGCATGCATACAATTTCTCACCCAGTTTGTTTTCTTCCAGATTAGAAGCCTCTCACAACAAACTTCTCCTCGCCTGAGGCTACACTCCTGTGCCCACGCTCAACCACCCACCCTAGGCAGTACAGCCAGAAAGGTCTGTGCTCCCATAAGTAGGGCCTGCAACCCGCTGGCAGGTTGAAGCTGGACCATCAGCCAAATTCCCTAAGATTAAGGGGAGTTAGAAGCCTCTGAGGGGAAAATGAGGTAGGGTTAGAATTAGGGCAGTGGCTTGACTGAACAAAGGGCAAATTCCCAAAAGTAGTCAGGCCTCAAGGAGAAAGAGATCACCTGGAGCCAAAGGATGCCACCCAAGTGAGTCATTTACGGAGAAGGGTGGAGCCAACTCAGCCACCCAAATGTACTCTCTACCACCAGGCACCGTCCTGGAGAGAAGGGAGTGAAGGAGAAAGCCCTGAACTAGGAAAGAGGGGTGGGGAGTACATAAAGCTAATCTATAAAGGCAAATGGCCCCACATTGCAGGGGCCTCTGGCCTCTCGCCTCTCTTTGCGAGAGTGCCCGTGTGTTCCTCTGCCTGGTCCCTTGTTGATCAGTGGAGTTCTAGCATGGATACTGTTAGATCAGAAGGAACTACCCCTTATTGTTCCCCATAGGCATCTTTATTTTCACCCATAGCGCCCTTGCAAACACTTTCCTACAGTGGGTTTTGGTGGTAACTTGTGCCCACAGTCAAGCCCAATGTTGGGTTTGTGCAGACTTGCCACCTTCAGGTGCTCCCAGCCTTCCTTGGGCTGTGACCCCTGTGAACTGGAGTTCATGGGACACCCTGCGGGCCTAGCAGAATTCAGCATATCAGAAAATCTGGAAAAGAACCTTCTCATTTAAGACTGAAATCCAACTGTTATCCTATAATGAGACTGGGGCTTACATCTCCTCCCTTGTATGGGAACAGGTGAACAAGCCCCCTCCTGTATTGGGGTATGCTGTAAATGATGTTTAGGGTGGCTGGTGGCAGAAGCTGTAACAGTAGAACATGTTGCCCCTGTCTGTATGGAACGACCTGATGGAATTCATGATGTGGGGTAGCTACCCCCCAAAACTGTGTAATTTTACTGGTAAACCACAAAAGAATAGTCTCTTCCACTGGCAACATATCTCCAACCAACATGGGGCATATCCTTCTGCTAAGGGATGGCTATGGACCTATGGGCAATAGGGTCGGCCATATTTACCCTGTAAGTGGAACTGGGAAATGGTTAAAGCTAGATGTAGAACAAAACACACTCCTTGGTGACATTATCTTTTAGCCATTCTTGCACCAGGTGGAGCTGCAATAGTTACTGAAGAACATGTGGCAGCTTTAGCCAATCATAGTGCCCAAGCACTTAATGATTCCAAAAGAGCTATATCCTTGCTAAATGAAGAAACCATACAGCTCTGAAAGGTAGTTTTACAAACTAGAATGGCCCTTAGAGATCCTCACTGCAGCACAGGGTGGCACCTTAGCAATGTGCAGTGCTACGTATACATTCATGATCATTTGCACAATGTTTCAACCCTGTCAAAACTCTGTTCTTAGGCCCTATGGAATTTTGTCCTAACTCTCATAAACCAACCCCTGATACCATCTGCTCTTTGCAGCATGCTAACTTGCATCTTTCCCAGCCGGCCGCCACAGTGGAACGGTCTCTCTTATCTGTAAGTCCTGTTAAACTCATGTCTAACTCCAAGCCTGGCATGCTCTTCAGTCTTGAGGCTGAGCTGGGTTGGAACAACCTGTGCTGTGGACGCTGCCCGTACTGCCGAGAAAAATCAAAGGTGATGTGAAGAGAAAGTCCCCCAGGCAGAAGCTGTGAGCTCCCCATCCCCACCCCCATCACGCCGTTTGCTTTTGGGTTCGCAGACAGTAATTTCTGTTGGGAATTTCAGTTGATTGTTCTCACCTGCTCAATGCACCAAGCGGCCCAATTGTCCAGGGGTGGCAGTGCAGGTGAAAATACAATGGGGTCCATCCATTGTTGCCCTCAGTTTTGCCTTTTTCTGCTAGTGTCTTGTTTTTGTGTTTCAAACTGAAAGCCATTCAATTCCCAGAAAAGTAAAGAAAGGTCTGAGTCCAAAATCAATGTGCATAGCAGCATTTTCTATATTTGGTTTTTTTTCCTTCTACTTAACTGAATTAAATATTAAATTCATAAATTTGTAGGGGCTTTCTCATCTTAGCCAGAATCAGGCAGCTCGCCCAGCAGGGGGAGAGGACACACCCACTGGGACCCCTGAGTGCCTCTTAGAGAAATTATCTATCTAAACAAATTGAGCTCTTCCTTTTAATAACAGTAGATATTTCCAAATTAATCCATCTAAATCATATGCATTAGCACAAATCCAGGTGGCACAGCCCCAGCTCAACCTTCAACTTGCAAAACCTCATTTCGAAGAATACCAAGGGATTCCTTTCCCAGTTAGGAGACATATAATCCCCACTACCCCTCACCAGCTATCGCAGGAAGAATAATGGGGTGAACGCAGAGTGTGGGATCTTCTTAAGTTGGGCTTATGGCAAAGGCTGGCACAGAGCAGCCGGCTGGGGCCAGGGCATTTTATGGCCTTGAGCCTTGTCCCCACCCCTGCCTGCTCTTGAGAGGTTTGCTGAGCTGTGATTTGGTCTAGAGGTTTGGTTTACTTTTCTCAGAGACATTGACCGCTTGTCGGGAACCTGTTTACAAATTCACTGTGGTTGTGTTCCGGGGCAAGGGATTCTCAATTTTGAATTTATAAATAGTAAAATTTTCCAATATTTCTATTTTTATTTGGCCCCTTCACACTAACCTGCCAAATATCGACTGCAATCAACGATGACTTTACGAAAATTCTTGTTTAAATGACCTCACATGAACCCTGCCTCAAGGAAGAGATCAAATCAGCAGGTCCCATTTTCTGCTTCCGGGCTGAGCAAACAGTGAGTGACCTCAAGTTGCTTTTAAGCACATTTTTTTGTCCTCGTATTTCCCCCCACAAAATCACTAGGAACACGTGCAACTGATACATATTTTCTAAACATTACCTCATGTAAAACCAAAACCTTACTATAGGGTTGAATCACTAGAAATGTACAAATGTTGGTCATTAGCTGTGACAAATGGACCACGATGTCAGGCATTCACAAGAGGGGAAACTGGGTGTGGGGTCTACATACTATCTTTTCTGTAAATTTAAAGCTATTCTAAACTTATAGAACTTGGGGGAATCCTTAGCTGTTAGGATAGTCTTGCTTAAGAGGAGAGTTGCTTTAACTTTTTTCCTAATGCATCCCACCCACCAATAAATACCCCCCTCTTTCACTTGGTTCATAACTCATTAGAAACACATAACCAGCCAGATACAGCTTTTTTTTTTTAATTATTGTCTGTTTTTAAGGATTTCAACTAAGCATTTCTTGGCAACTTAAAAGTTTTCAATTAATAACCACTTCAAACTTAGTTTCGTCTGCATTAGAAACCCTTGTGGAAACAACCTTAGAGAACCTAAGAACCATTTTACAGAAGGGGAAACTGAGGCACAGCTTCTCCTGGGGTAACACAACCCTCTTATCCATGCCCACTCTGGATTCCATATTCTGAAACATATATATATATATTTTTTTTACCAGTTTCGTGTAATAATTTCACAGCATAAGAAATCACAGCGCTTACTTAAACCATTAGGTCAGCAGCCTATGTAGAACAAAACAAAACAGAAAAATATGATTATCACTGTCCAAATAAAGCAGGAAAAATAATCTAGTTCTTAAAAATACTACACTTTCCCCAAATGTGGTTCCTTTCAAGAAAAAAAAATACGTCTTGCATTTTGTAGTAATTTCTCTAGTTCCATTAAGCAAAATGGAAAAATTGTTTTACAGTTAAAAACATGAAAAAAAGTAACTTACCTAGATGTGTAGCCCTCTAACTGCTGGATATAACAAAAACAAAGATCTCAGGCTGCTGACATTTGCCTAAAGCATGGCTTGAATTTTTTATTGATAGTGAGCGTTTATTTAGATTGCAACACAATTCCCTATGCACTGAAACTGCAGAAACTGGAGAAACCAAAAAATATTGCAGAAGTCAGTTTCTTCCCAAGGGGGAGAAAGCATAATATGCCAGATGTTAAAATTTCCATTGGTCAATTATTTTTGCTCTGTTCAAAACAAAAATACAAATAACTATTTCCTTACAAATAAGGCCATAATATACTGTTTTAAAAAGAGAGATTTTAAAAACTAAATCTCAATATACTCTTTCCTGTCATTAAATAAAAATTCTAAATGCAGACACATTTGACGTTCAGACAAGTCATCAGTCAGTGTGTCTTTTCTCGCTTGCAGTAGACGTTCAATAGTGCTGGTGCAATTACACACTTTTAAAATCAGCGGTTTTCAAACTCTCCTGCACCCAGGACTCGCCGCGGAAGCTTATTACAGCTCTGAGCTGGGGTCTGGGGAGGGCCCGTGAATCTGCATTTCCAGAAAGCACCCAGGAGCCCCGTGGGGAGGTCTGCTCCACCGCCCTGCTCTCGGCCTGGTACCAGGTAAAGCGGCTTCGAGGGTGTTTCCAGGGGGCAGTGGCTGCTCTCCACGACCCCCGTCTTCCCCCCGATTGGTGGCGTTGGTAACCCCTCGGCCGATGGAGGCCAGCCAAGGCCCCCAGGCCGCTCCCACAGGCCCGCCCGCCCGGCCTCTCGAGCCCCCGGCTCTAAAACTTAGAATCGAAGTCACTGGTTCTCAGCTTTGAAATCCCCTGGATGCCCCAGTCCCGGCCCGGTGCAGACGGGGCTGACAATCGGCCCTCCCGCATGGCTCCCACACCTGGCTGACCCTCCAAATCACCTGGGCGTTTTTATTTTTATATATTTTTAGAGATTCCTGGGCCACCCTAGACATCCTGTATCAGGACCGCTGAGGTGGCCAGTGATCCCTTTTGCTATTTTGCTTTGGAGCAGCGGGTCTCAAACTTCAGTGCCCATCAAAGTCACCTGGGGGGCTTGTTTAAAACCCAGATGGCTGGGCCCCACCCCAGAAGTTTCTGGTTCAGTGAGTCTGGGGGAGGCCAAGAATCTGCATGTCTAGCAAGTTCCCAGGTGATGCTGAAGTAGCTATTCCTGGGTTTGCACTTCTCACCTGGACACCTTGGCACTTGGGGTCACCTGTGGGCCGGCAGCTCAGCAGATATATTAGGGGCAGATGAATTCACCCACCTGGGAGTCATCTCAAGGTCGTGACAAGGATGATTACAGCCCCACAGATACAAGGTTGCTATCCACCCCTCCTCATTGGCCCACCCCTCCCAGTGCTGCCCCCAGGTCTCTAATTAAATGAGGACCGTGCAGGTGTACACCCAACACCCCTGCCTTCAGCTCCTGTGTTTAAAACAAGAGAAAGAAGCTTCGGATACATTCTTCGGGATTTAAGATAAACAGAATTTCCTGGTAGAGAGGGGAGGCCTCAAACTCTGTAATAAACAGCTGATCGGTCTTGGGAAGCTCACTCCTTGTTACTTTATGTGCCAGTTTGGATATATTATGTCCCCCCAAAAGCCATATTCTTTAATGCAGTCTTGTGGGGGCAGACGTACTAGTGTGGATTAGGTTGTAACTGTTTGAGTGTTTCCATGGAGATGTGAGTCAATCAACTGTGGACAAAACATTTGATTAAATTATTTCCATGGAGATACGGACACTGCCCATTCAGGGTGGGTCTTGATTTAATCACTGGAGTCCTATAAAAGATCTCACAAACAGAACAACTGAGAGGGACCCCAACACTTAGATGCACAGGAGCTGAGGAAGCTAAGAGAGACAAGCCCGGAGACATTTTGGAGAAAGCCCTTTTGAAATGCAGCCTGAGAACAAAGGAACAGCAGATGCCAGCCATGTGCTTTCCCAGCTGACAGGTGTTCCAGATGCCATTGTCCTTTCTTCAGTGAAGATGTCCTCTTGTTGATGCCTTAGTTCGGACACTTTTATGGCCTCAGAACTGCAAATTTGTAACCAAATAAACCCCCTTTATAAAAGCCAATCCATTTCTGGTATTTTGCGTGACGGCAGCATTAGCAAACCAGAACACTCAATAAACACAGAAAATAATAAAAATAGTCACTGTTTGTCATGCTCCTTCCATGCACCATGGCTGTACCAGCCTCTGTGTGCACATTTCCTCCTTCCTCATGTGGAGACTCCATTTTTACGATTATCCTCACGTTACAGATGATGACGTGCAGGGGAGTTGCCGCGTGGACGATGCTGGTACCAGGTGCCACTGCTGGCCTCTCCCCCCAGGGGGGCTCAGAGGGGACCCACTCCCCACTGCCACGATGCCTGACAGTGGAAAATCTCCCTGCAGAAAATGACTCCTGCTTCTCAGCCTTTTTTGGATGCCAACCTCTGGGCAGAGCTGCTTTGTTGTTTCTTCTGGCACCAAATGACCCAGCACCCAGCTATCCCCGAGGGTCCCAGGGCAGTCACTCTGCCCACCCACATTAGAGTCAACTGGGAGAGATGAGGAGAGGGCTCATTAAGCCTGCAGATTTGCAGGCCCCTCCAGCTGTCCCAATCAGAGCCTCTGTAGATGGTGCAGGGTGTACCTATTTGGATCTGCCTCCCCTCCAGAACCTTCTGAGGCTGGTTGAAGTTGGGGAGCCCCTGTGGAGACACCAAATCCCATTGAGAGTCCCGGGAGCCTTTCCTGGGGGCCTGACCTTCCCCATTTTCTTTATTCTTCCAACAGCCAGTTTACTTAGGGATGGGGTAAGGATGACTCTTATGAAAGCAGATGACAAAACAGGAGTGCTGGGCAAGAGTCCAGGGACCCAGACAAGGAAGGCTCATGTTGAAGGTCCTGGGAGCACATAGTAGGTGTTCATTTAAAGTCTGATTCCTTCAACTGCCAGACTTTCAGAGGCTGATCTATAGTGTGGCCCAGATTTGCTTTCCTGCAATTACTGCAGGAACAAAACCAGGAAGCAACATAAATGTCCATCATTTCTGTGAGCTTCTCTTAATTTCACCTCTTAGCTTCTGTATGTGTTTTATCCTCTTATAAAGGACTCTAGTAAGAGGGTTAAGACCCACCTTGGATGAGGTGGGTCACATCTCAGTTGAAATAACCTAATCAAAAGGTCTCACCCACAATAGGTCTGCAGCCACAGGAATGGATTAGGTTAAGGACATACTTTTCTGGGGTCCATGAAGCCTCCAAACCATCACAATCACAAATATTTCATTCAAGAATATTTTCATTACCCCCAAAAGAAACCCCATACCCATTTGCAGTTGCTCCCCATTCCCACCCCTCCACCCCATCCCCTGACAACCACTAATCTACTTTCTTCTGTATGGATTTGCCTCTTCTGGACACTTCATATAAATGGAATCATAAAATATATGGCCTTTTGTGTCTGACTTCACACACTATAATATTATCAAAGTTCGTATGCTTGTAACATGTATCGATTCTTCATTCCTTCTTATGGCTGAATTTTCCATTGTATGGATAGATCACATTTTGTGTATCCCTTCTTCAGTTGCAGGCACTTTTCTTGAAACTGGAGATATGCAGTGAACAAAGCAAATAAATTTACTTCTCTTTGTTCCCTTATTAATGGTCATTTTGTTTTTTTCTAATTTCTTACTATTGCAAGTATACCATGATGGCTATCTTTGTGCAGATGCCTTTATACATTTGTACGATGGTTTCTATAAGACTCCTAGAACTGGAATGTTAGGATGTAACCCATGTGCATTTAAAATTTTGCCAGATATCAAATCGCGCACAAAAAGCCTGAGCCAGCCATGTACCTTTTACTGCAAATCTGCTCATCATTCATTTTGGTTTCTTCTCAGGAAGATGAATATTTCCAACTGTAATTGTTTTAAAAAACTTGAAATTTTGAAGAAACTTTCCAATTTGCATTATTTTATCTCTCTGCTAAAGGTGAGCTTTGGATTAACAATGGCCTACAATAAAATCCTGATACTGCCAATTATTGTACTACAGTTTACTCCTCTGTAAAGTGGGGCTAAAAACAGAACCTACTTACCTCAGTGGTAAGGTGAAATCACTGCCCTCCCCCCTACGTGGGATCAGACACCCAGGGGAGTGAATCTCCCTGGCAACATGGAATATGACTCCCGAGGAGGAATCTGGACCTGGCATCGTGGGATGGCGAACATCTTCTTGACCAAAAGGGGGATGTGAAAAGAAATGAAATAAGCTTCAGTGGCAG
>PVKY010000464.1:0-48812 GCA_004027775.1 Bradypus variegatus
CATCACACAAGGTGTGTCCACAACAAAACCGTGAAACTGCGGAGTGTTCGGGCCCTTCCCAACCCTCATGGTGCCCTAGTAACCTCCCATGTCCCAGCCTCACGAGCCTTGCTCCCATCTACCTAACAGGATGTAAAACACAGAAATAAAAGAGAATGTCATTTTTTAAGAGAAATCAGAAACTCAGACTTTCAAATGAAATGCCCAATTTTTAACTGTTGGCTACCATGTAATTAGTTAAAAAGTATGAGGAAGATGGGAGAGCTCCCCTCTTAACAGGCAACTACAAACCATTCTTTCAGATATTTCTAAGACAATCTGGTTAATGAAATTCTCCCTCTTCATATTATTGGAAGGGCCCCTTGCCTCCTAGTAAGTCCTGTCTCCCACTGTCCTGGGTCTTGAAATTCTAGCATTGGGCCCTGGCCACCCCATTTAAATGAACAGCCACTCTCCTCTGTGCCCTAGACCC
Organism: Bradypus variegatus; assembly: GCA_004027775.1. Classification (NCBI taxonomy): domain Eukaryota; kingdom Metazoa; phylum Chordata; class Mammalia; order Pilosa; family Bradypodidae; genus Bradypus; species Bradypus variegatus. The sequence continues at coordinate 473 of PVKY010000464.1, forward strand.
CAGCACTCCCTCTCGTGTTACATCTGGCCACCTTGCCCTTCGTGTTACCTGAATGGCTTCTGCAGGTATCCGAGTTTCAACCTCTGACCCGGGCCAACCCCCCGTATGCCTGGGATAACTGAGCTGTTTCAACTACACGAGGCCTAAAGCCTCTGAAGGACGTTCTCCAGGAGCACAGCTCAGTCACGGGCAGATCTGCTCCACAGGCGTTTCCTCCGTCCAGAGGCACCCTGCTTCCCTGGTTCAGCCCACCCTGGGCACTGTTGCTGCTCATTCCCCCACTGCAGGCCTTGGAGCCCTCTGAAGGCAGCTCTCCTGCCACCCACTGAGAATTCATTTCTCCCCACTGGAGATTTCTTGATTCACACAAACAACTGATTAAGAAGAAAGACAAGTACTCATCTGAAAGGGGGAGTCTGGAGGCAGGTAGGGCTCTTCCCCAAGCTTCTAGGCTCATCTCATGCCACTGGGGGGTGATTTCCAAAGTGCTCTTGCCCTGAGTCTGGGGGCTTGATCAGTGTGGTGACCCCTCAGACAAGAGGCAAGTAGAGGTCAAGTGCAAGGCCCCACATAAGGGGCTTCACTGGGATTAAAAATCAGGGCTTTAAGGAATCACCTGGCCTGGGCTGCTCATGACCTGAATACCCTGTGGCATGAGACAGGGATAATAACGTCTCCTTTAGAGTGTCACTGTGAGCATTAGATGAGGTCAGGTCTGTGAAACTCTCAGCACTCAATAAACAACATCTGCATCTGTTGTTGCTGTTGTTACTTTTATATCAGTCAAGGTTCTTTAATCGCAAGCAACAGAAATCAGCTCTGGTTAACTTAAGCAAAAGTGGAATAAAATGGGAAAATAGTAGACAGCTCACCAAATCAAAGGAACATCTGGACAAAGAGACAAAAAGAGACCAGAACAAGGGCCATTTCAGGGATCCAGGCAGCCAGAGCTAATTAACCCAAACCATTCTAATCAAACTTGCCTCACACTGCTGGTGAGTCCCAAGTCCCAAGAGAGAACCCAACTGGGCTAGCTTCGTCTCAGGTCCATCCTGTACCTACTGGGGCAAGGGTGCAGGGTGCCCCGATGGACCATCACTGTCCACCTGTACACACTGGGAAAGAGGTAATTCCCAAGGGGTAACGGGGATACTTTTACCAGAACAGGTTACGGACATCACACAAAAGCCAGCTGATGTCCAATGCAAGCCATCCCTGACCTCTGGAGAAACTCACTGTCCTCTGAGCAGGCAGAGAGGCCAGAGAGGCACGAACATCAGCTTCCGCTCCTCGGGCAGCGGCTCCTTCTTGCCCACCTCTCCTCTGTTGTCTTTAATCATCTTAGCCCCCGAGTCTGCTCGGGACTTAACAGGACCAGGCCACCCAGTCCCCGGTGGCAGGAATGTCACAATCATTCAGGAGCACTCAGAATCGCACCCAGGTGATAGCACAAATTCTGCAGTAATTTAACACCTATTTCACTTTTATGTTGTTATTAAAGAATTTTATCTTCAATATTTGAGGTGTGATTCCACTCCCTCATGCATATGCGGATGAAGAATTTCACACCTGTTGGAGCCTCAGCTCAATTGTTGGTGGGATTTGAAATGGCACCTTGATGGAAAATGGGAAAATTCTTATTACAGTCTAATGAATAAACTGCATATGATCCAGCGGTGGCCACTCTTCTCATCTGCCCAGAGAAGCTCATACTGGCGGTAATTGGGGGAATGTGAATGCTGCTTCGCGGCTTAATTTTAAAATGTTTTGAAAGACAATATCTGTAGCAATAAAATGCTCAAACACATCTGAGATGTGTTTTGTCTCCTGTCCTAATTATACTAATAAATAAATAGTATTTGTTTCCCTGCACTGTAAAATTAAATCTCCTTCCGAATACTCCTTTCCTATCTTGATGAGAAGGGAGATAGCCTCTTGAAGAGGGCAATGCTCCTGATGAGAAACAGGAAAAGACAAAGAAGGGCATTAAACATCCAAACACAACAATGTGGGAAGAATTGCTTCCTAATTCCCAGACATGATCTCTGGGTGGGATATTTTCCAACACATTGCCCAACCCCAACCTCCTTTGTTTGGGAAAATTGTTCCTCAAAGTTTTGCTTCTGTGGACTCTGGAAATTTTAGTCCTCAAGAGAATCACTGTTGACTGATGCACCCTCCACCACAGTGGGCACCTTGGGGTGAGTCTCACAAATGATGCCCAGTGTGGGTACCCAGGAACTGAACCGCCCTGTAATTACTGGAGAAACTGTGGGAAAGGAAAACATTTCCAACTCGTTTGCCACTGTATCTCCGGTGCCTAAGGCAGCACCTGCCCAGTAGAAGTTGACCAAATATTTTTACATTAATCTTGAGAGGCACTGATCACAGGGACAGGGACTTACTTTCCATGTCATGTCTGGGAAGGGTTTCCTCCCGCTTCTGCTGCAATTGGGGTTCCAGTTCTGCCCCTAAATTACTGGGTGATTTAGAGCAAGTCCCATTCCCTTTAAATGAGCATAGACTCCAAAGAAGGGGGCTGTGAAGTGAATTACTGCTGTTACATTGTCTTTCCAGACCTCAGTTTCTCCATCCACAAAAAGGGGAAGTATGACAAAACCTTGAAGGCCCATCACCTCAGACACTGTGACACTAAACAAAAGCGCTTTTGTACACAAAACTCAGACAATCCTCAAGCTGAAAAGACTGCAGAGGTTGACAAGTGCAAGCCCTGCCTCCAGGCAACTGCCCACCTGTCTGTCCACTTCACAGGCCAAGTCCATGCCTTCTTTGTGTAGCACCACCAGCTCTGCCCACCACTCCTTTCTGTACTCATGTCCACTTCACAACTGGTAGCCAAAGCCAGCTCCACAATGCCAAATTTGAGAAACTTATTTCTCATAACAACATTTGGCCCACAGGCAAAGTAATTCAGGATGTTCATCTATTTACCAGCCCCTCAGTGTGCTGGAAGCAGGAAGGGGGCAAGGCCACCATGCTCAGAAACAGCCTCTGTGTTTCCACCTCAGAGCCCATTTGGCACTATTTGTAATGTCCTGGATGTTTCTTACTAAAGATGATTGTGAAGCAGTTTGACACACCATGTAGCTCTGCTGGGCATGCTACACGGCTTATGATAGCAGAAAACTCTCCATCCACCTCCAAGCACATGTGACAAGAAGCTCCCATTGCCTTTCTAATGCTGCTTGGGTGCTGCTTCTCTGTCATTGTCCCAAGCTTGGGCAAGTGTCACCTAACATCTCATATGGAAGCACTTGCTCAGCCCCTAGGAGCAGGGGCCTTTAGTCTCAGAACCAGCCTGGGGCAGTGTGGCAGGCTCAGTAAACATATTCTGGAAGAAATGGACTGCAGAGACGCTGAGTGTGGAAGTTGGGAGGGCATCGTCAAGTGTTTCTTTCTTCCTGACTGGCTCAGTCCTAGCCTTATGGATTCAAAGGGAAGTGTCAGTCTCTCACAGGCATCAACGACTGCCTCAGAACTATGTCACTGAGAAGCACTTTTCGTGTAAAGTACACATTGTTTCTCTATGCTGATACACTGCTATTGCCAACCCCATCCTTTATGTTTGACTCAGAGCCAAGGAACCAAGATGTTCCTCCTCTCAGAGGCCCCATGTATGACAGTCAAAAAGTTACCCTTCATCCAGGTTTACTTTAGCAGCTCCCTCTTTGTGTGGGTCCATCTATCTCTCCTTTTGGAGGAAAAGAGGAATAAATGCTAAGAAAATGACCGCCACCCCGTCTCTCTAGGGGATTCACCAAGTGGCTCCCTTCGCCAGCCCACAGTCTTCAGCGCCCGCAGCCTGTGGCTGGCCTCTGTTGGAGTGCATGCTGGCTGCAAGCTGTTACGTAACCCAGAAGAGGCCATGTCCTTCCAGGCCGTCACTGTAGGGGCAGATCTACTGCGGGAGGCACCCTTTAGATTAGGTTGTTCCAATTGAGATATGAGCAACCCCTTTCAAGGTGGGACATAATCCTTTTACTGGAGTCCTTTATGAGAGAGAGTAGAGACAGAAAAGCCCTGGAGACACCACAGAAGCTCAGAGAGAAAGCCACTGGAACCAGGAGCCGAAAGCAATAAAATCCAGTATCGAAGGACCAGCAGACACCAGCCATGTGCTTTACAATCTGACAGAGGAACCCCAGATGTCAGCAGCCTTTCTTCAGAGAAAGTGTCTTCCTCCTGATGCCTTAATTTGGACATTTTCACAGTTTTAGAAGCGTAAATTTGTAAACTGAATCTCCAATGTGCTGGTTTGAATCTATTATGTCCCCCACAAAAGCCTTGTTCTTTAAGGCAATCTTGTGGGGGCAGACTTATTAGTCTTTCGATTAGGGTAGAACCTTTTGATTGTTTCCATGGAGATGTGACTCACCAACTGTGAATGAGACCTTCGATTAAATTATTTCCGTGGAGGTGTGGACCTGCCCATTCAGGGTGGGTCTTGATTAGTTCACTGGGCTACTTAAGAGAGCTCAAGAGCCAACACAGATGCAGATGCTTGGAGATGCCGGGAGACGCAGACAGAAGATGCTTGGAGATGCCGGGAGACGCAGACAGAAGATGCTTGGAGATGCCGGGAGACGCAGACAGAAGATGCTTGGAGATGCTGAGCTAATAGACGAAGCCCAGAGCTTGTGCTGGAGAAACTAAGAGAGGATCCCAGATGCCTAGAGAGAAACACCCCAGGAGAACCAAGCAGAGAGCTGAGAGAAGCTCAGAGAGACAGAAGCCCAGAGCGACATTTTGGAGCAAACCATTCTGAAACGCCAGAAGCAGGTGCCAGCTACACGCCTTCCCGGCGGACAGGGGTGCTCCAGATACCACCAGCTTTCCTTCAGTGAAAGTACCTTCTTGTTGATGCCTGAAGTTTGGATAGTTTTACAGCCTTGGAACTGTAAATTTGTAACTTAATAAATCCCCTTTATAAAAGCCAATCATTTCTGGAATTTCACATTTCAACAGATTTGGCAAACCAAAACAGAGTGTGATGAGTGGTGGCCTCTCCCATCCGAGGATGAACTCGCACACTCAAAATCCTGGAGAAGCTTCTATCAACTCGCTAAATTCCCAGTGATAAAACTCAAAACAAACAGTTAAGGGGGTGAAAAATCTGCCCAACGGAAGCACTGCATAACCTTTCACCCTTTCTCCCAAGGCCGTCTTCCCTCAGTTTCTGTCCACCTGAATTTCCCGCCTCTGTCCTTCACCAGACCCTGCAGCCTCTCTCCCAGAATGGAGTTTTCCCCGTCCTGTGGATGTACGCGGGCCCGGGCGTGGCTTATTTTCCCGGCCATCTTCCACCCTTCAGCACGGCGGCGCCGGGGCGGAGGGGCTGGTGGGTGTGCGTGAGCGAGGGCGCCAGGACTCGCCCGCGCAGCTACGGTGACTTCCGCATCAATTTCCGCGGTCACTATAAGCGCAACTGCCGCCCCGGCCACAGCCTCAAGGCCTCCCGGCCGCCCGTAGGCGGAGACACCGACGGGTGCTGGGACCCCGGTCCCTGCCTGGGCGGCAAACACGGGAACAACCCAGGGTTCCGGGGCGCACCGCGTCCCAGCCGGGTACCTCCGCCGGTGGGCGGGGCGGGGCGGCGGGAAGTGCCAGATACGGACGAGCGCAACCAGGACGCGGCCTGCGCCTCCCCACGGGCGGAGAACCTGCAGGGCTGCTGTGTGTGCACCCGTGACCCGCCCAGGTGAGGAGGGGCGCAGCCCCACCGGGAGAGGCTGCCGTGACCTCAGCGGCACGTTTTGCTGCAGCGCATGGGCCACCAGCGTCGCCCCGCTGGAGAGCTGCTCGCCGGGGGACCACGGTGCGATCTATCCTCGCCCGCAGCCTCCGCCCCAGGGGAAGGGCTCCACTGAGGACAGTGTCGCCAGCCACGGCAGGGCAGCCCACGCGACCCGGAGCAGTGTCCGCTGTTCAGGGCAGGGACGTGTGCTGGGACCAGCCCGAGAGGACAGCACGTGGGCGCGGTCCCTGGCCAGGCCGCAGCCCCCTTGGAGAACTGCTGCTGCCCCCAGCGCCGGCTCTGCCCGACGTCGCACAGCGAGAGCAGTTCCTTCTGGAACTCTAGCCCCCGCGGGTGCCCAGGCGGCTTGCAGCGGGACGCCTCCCGCATCCGCCTGCTCGTCATTGGCGAGTGCCTAGGGCTGCACCGGAGCGGGCTGCGCGCCCCAGATCCGCCGCCGACGCCGCGCTCAGCCGGGCGAACGTCTGGCAGTTCCCGCCGACGCTGGGGCAGCGCTTGGCCTCTGCTCCGGCCCCGACTCGGCGCTCGGACCCAGCGACCCTCCGGGGCCCGCAGACCTCTTCCCGTGCCCTGGGACCCGAGGGCGCCGGACCTGATTCACTAGCGGATGTTCGGTCGCGGGGCGCCGTCTACCTTCCTCCCAGAGAGCGTTTCCTAGAAACGGATATCAGACGTGCCTCTTAGGAAAAAGCAAAGAAAGAAGAAGAAGAAGGAAAAAAAAAGCTGGCCACTGCCCCTGCTGCTGTTTATTTTGGCTTATCTTTGGTTATTCCTGATATCTAAAATATATAAATATATTGCAGCAATCTGTAAAACCCTTCATTGGGTCAGCATAAGAGAGTCCTTTCCTTATTAGTTCTCTTGCATATTTGCACATCTTGCAAGAAGAGGCACTGACTGCCTTGTTTTGAATTATCTTAAAAAGAATGATTGTACAGTGAACAGGTTTAGAAGAGAAAGATAATATCTCCCTCTGGAGGAAAGCAGATTTGCTTACTGCCTGTTTTTAAAGATTTGGATTCTCTAATTCTCTAATTTCAGGGCCCCTCCTGTGACTTACCCCACTGAGTGTATTACGGGCTGTCTTTACTTCACCTTGTGGGAACTGGGACTCAGGGAACCAGAACAGGAAAATGCTGATACTTTGGCTGCCATTGTTGCTGTGAGGAATATAGTACTTTGTCTCTGACCCAGGAGTCCTGTATCTTCTGCCAATGTTCCTGAAACTGAAGCGGGCTGACTTCACAGTTCTTCAACAATTCTCTCTAGTCACATAACTGGCTGTGTTATGCTAAAAGCACGTTTGTCCTTTTACCAATCTTAGTTTTTTGAATATATCATAGATCTTAGATGATGACTTTCCCAAACACTTTGATCCAGAATAAGAGAAGGGCAGTCTCCATACACAGGTCTTACAAAATTTTGTGTCAAACAAAATGAAGTCCTCCAGAAGTTTCATAAAATGGGATCCACCAGTACTGATCAAAGGAAGGAGTCAAGGTGGAGGTGTAGGGTCCCAAATGCTCTCTGATGACTGGCAATTCAGCTCTCCCCCTGCAAGACCCTCACAATTAACTGTGCATCACTGTCCCCTGCAGTGACAATTCCCCATTTCACTCTTGAGTCTCTCCTTAAGCCCCCCATAACCACTCATAGGTTATATCTACTATATTAGTCAAAGTACTTCAGAAAAACAGGACCAACTATATATATACACACACTATTATGTATATATAAATTGTAGGAATTTGCTCATGCAACCGTGAGGATTCACAGTTCCAAATTCCATAAGGCAGGCTGCAAGCTGGGACCTACAATGACGGTCTTGATGAATTCCCCAGGAGAAGCCGGCAGACTGAAGTTATAAATAGTAATTTAGAAATTCTTGTTTCTGACCGCTGAAATCCTCAATTCTTCCTCTAAGGCCTTCAACTGACTGGGTGAAACTTCTCTCATTGCTGCAGACAGTTTTCTTTGTTGATTGTAGATATAATTAGCCATAAATGCAATCAACCGATTCATTATTTCAATCCATGAAATAAACTCAAGGTAACAATCAGGCCAGTGCTTTCAAGTATCACAACCACTGAGTGTATGCCTGAGATTTCTACTTTTTCAGAGGGTCCCTTTGCAAAAGAGTGGTCACAGCCTCTTCCACAGCCAGGCATGGTCATCTCCCCAGAGCTATTAGCGCCTTGGCTGGGCTTTACCTCAGACGTCATCTGACAAGCAGATAAACTGCAAAAGCACGGTACATGGGGCAGCTGAATTTTGATTGAGATAAAACAATGCTCCACCTGGAGAAAGCATATCCAGTGGTTATAGCACCTGGATGCCAGGGACAGGGCTGAGCTATGTTGCAGGAGATATCCCAAGAGATGAAATGGGAACTTCGAAGTTAGCCAACTCCAAAATGGTCACTATCTCCTTTCTTTTTTTTTTACTTTAATTTTTTTAGCTCAGTTGTAGGTTTACAGAAACATGCAGGAAGTCCAAATTTCCCATTTGTGAAGTGAGTTGCTATATGGTGTGACCTGGGAACATAGCCTCAGGCATAACAGAGACTCCCAGCAAATTACTGCCTTATTACTTACACAGTACAAAGTATCCAAAGGAGCAGGAGGAAAGATCCTACCAAGGCTGGACTCTGGGGAGACCAACTGCTCAGGTCAGGGTCAATGGATGGCAGATCTGTGCACCCTACTTTGTGTTATAAATGAGGGACTAAATGTGGCTGATACCGGGGGGAGGCCCAACTGCTCATGAGCTCCACATGCCTCACATCGCATCAGAGATGAGGGACACTTGCACTGCCCAAGTGTTGGACTTTCATACAATCCATGGGAGGATTCACTGCAATGAGCAACCTCTGTGCCCTGGCAAGCAGCTGGGGTTGGTTAAGGTTGAACATCTCCCCCAGTTGCCTCAGTCTCTCAAGAAATAGAAACATACCAAACACCTGCATGCAAACAAGTAAGAGTAGAAACGTAACAAACTTACAAATGCAAACAACAAAGGGGGAAAGGACAGGGACAGGTGCAGTCTGGGATATGGCCACTGAGTGTATCTGAGACTTCCCCAGCTGCCCACCTCTTGGCTTCTCCACCAGACCTAGCCTACTTCTCTGCATTAGCTTCCACAACATAAGCTCACCTCCCACCTTGGATGTGAAGGTGGGGGTAGACTGGGCCTATTGGCCTGTAGCTTTCAACAGGTTGACAGTAAAAGTTTTTGAACACCAGTGGCCACAGCACATTAGGAGGGCTTTGATGGTTCCTATGCATATTATTATTCCAAACAGAGTAATCAGATCTGTCTGGAGTAATGAATGTATCCATGCCTCCCAACCCTTCAGGAGCCACCTGAAGAGATCTCAAATAGAATCTGTTCACACATTTTGTAACTCATGGGCTTGTTCTAAGGGACAGTAAAAAAGCTTAGCATGCATTGTCCTGTCTGTCCAACGACTTATGCAGGGAGTAGCCCAGTCAGTGAAGATTTTGTTTCCTTCAGAAAGGAAGGGTGCATACCATCCCTAGAGGGTCACTGTTCATTTTGGGGATGCTAGCAGGAAGATGACTGAGTCGTTTGCTAGGTTCCTTACATAAGGAGTTGTTGCATCCCGACAGGTTGTCCACAGGTGAGGGGAAGTAGGGTGTGTAGCCTACAGCTGTGCCATTATCTTGTCCCAAGGCATAAATGAACGACTTCTGGTGTTAGTACAAATGTAAGGCAGAGGAAATCGGCTCCTTGAATGGCAATCTGGACTCAACAAAGAGAGGAGAGGGAGCGAGGAGTCAGGTGGCAGATCCAGCAGTCGGTCAGGTTCCCTGCCACCATGATGGCCGGGTTAGCTGGATAAATGTATGTTCTTTCCAGGTTGCTGCCAGGCCAAATCTGCAGAAATGGAGGGTCAACAACCAGTCCTGGCACGGTGGTCATGGAATTGCCTGCCATGGGAGACACTTTTCTCAACCTATCTGCAGTAACTTAGTTCTCCCCTCAAAGGCCAGTCCATCTATTTGACCCTTTCCTTTATCTGTAACCCCACCTCTTTCCCATAGATTTGAGGGCCTTATTCCCCTCGTCTGTCCCACTTCCACCCCTTCCTGACAGATTGGAGCTGTCAAGACTCCTTTAAGGTGTCCCACGACCGTTCCCAAGGGTACTGATGTCCCAACCAGGGGAAAGCATCATCCACTCACTTCCAGTATACACGTTTCAGGCCCTGCAAGTGCCATCCACTGGACTGTCACCCCTCTGCCTGATGGTCTCAGCCTCCTGCTATCCTGGGAATCATGTGGAAGATGTAAAGGAATAAAAATCAGGATGATCCTTTTCAGTGGCAGAAAAGGGGAATCCCAAATAGCGTGTCCTTGGTCCCCTTTCAGGGCCAGTACTCTTGATGGGTATAAGGTTAGAAGTACAGCAAAGTCTAGGTTTCTCTCCTCCCCATCCCCTCCTTGTGCTAGGAAGTGGGATAAGGCCATGCTCCCCTTGTTTCCCTTCTGGGAAAACATTGAGTTCAACTTCCAGAGGGCCTGAGTAAGGCAGATAGTCTATCTAGTAAGAGAGTTGACAGAGTGTAAATGCTAAAATTCCTTTTTCAGGCAGCCATTATGCAGTGAAGTGGGATTCTTTATCAGAGATGTCATCTGGGTACCCCAAGAGGAGGCAGAGCCCCTTTTCCCAGGCATCTCATGTATATACTGTGTCTGCATGATGAACTGGAAAGGCAAGGCCGTAGTCTGAATATGTCTACTATGACCAAGGTGCGGGACATACCTTGGGATGGCAAGAGATGCTGGTGTACTACACCTGCCACGAGCAGCTCAGTGCAGACGCTCCAGAAATAGCCCGAACATGCCCTTTTCAGGCTCAGGCTTATAGTTGACGTCTCTCACATTGGCAAATGGTAGATTAGGTCTCTTTTAATAAGAAAGGTACCCTATGTTCCTGGGCCCATAATTTCATGGTATTGGAATTTCCATGTCTAGTTCAGTGGTGGATCTACCCAACTTCAGAAGCAACCGTGGGAAGTTCAGCTATTTCACAGATGTTATTGAGGGCAAGTTAATTGTCCTCATCCTCTGGACAGGGTTTATCCTCTGCTTTTCTCTTAGAAGAGGCTCCGGTCTTATCAGGAGCAAAAGGTAATTTAGTGCATCCTTCATCAGCAACACAGGTAATATAGATGGTGCCTTTCCATGCCTCTGTTTGTTTCCAGAGATCCCTTCCTTATTCCAGGGTACCTTTGCCTTTCGATTGGGTGTCCTCCAAGAACCCAAGCAGACTGTTAAGCCGTTGGTAATGGCCCATGAGTCAGTAAATAGGGACACAGGGCTGTTTGGGGCCAAGTGGTTTCGGCACTTTAGAGGACTGATGACAGTTTGGCTCAGTGGGCACTTTTCCTGGTGATATATAGTCTGCCTACGGGCAATGGGAACAGCAGCTGCTGCCCAATGGATGCCAGATGGCTCTGCCATGGTGATCCATCAGTGAACCAGGGCTGAGCATCTGGAGGGGCATCCTTGGGACCAGGGTCCCCAGGATGCCAATGCAGGGAGGAAAGGGCCCTCGTGATGTTGCAACAGGATCATTGCTGAGGGGGCTTCTGCCGATCACTCACGAGTGTGGCACTCCCTGGAGGCCCCCGGCAAGCGCGGTCCTGCCACTTCCATTTGGTGATGCTCTGCTGTTGGGCCTGCCTGGGTGAGTGTTCTGATCACCCAGGACCCAGGACACGGTGGGCATTTCTCGCCTCAGGAGGATGTGAATACTCTTGGTGATCCTTTCCATTTCTACCAAGGCCAAAGAGCATACCAAAAATTGCCTCTCAGAGAGGAGATAGTGCTGAGATGTGACTGGGAATTTCATGGAACAAAACCCAAGAGAACTGCAAATTCCTGTTGCTTCCTCCATCTGCCAGAGGGACCAGTCCATGCGGGTGCAGGTGGCAGAAACCTGTGACTTGGCAGACTGAGGTCTTAGAGGCAGAGCAGCTGAAACAGCTACTTTTATCTCTTACAGGGCCTGCTCATTCCCCATTCCCCAGCAGACAGTACCTGCTTTCCACATCACCAGATGTGGGGGGCCAGAAGGATTCCAAGATGAAGAATATGCTGGTACCAATATGCAAATATCCCAATCAACTGCTGGGCCTCTGTTTTAGAGGTAGGTGAATTTAGAAACAGTAATTTGTCCTGTACCAGGGATCCAGTGCTGGGTTCTGGCTCATATGCTGCCTCAGAAGGTAACTGGCTGTTCTGGGTCTTGTATCTTGTCAGGGGTGTATGGTGGAGCTGGACTGTCGAAGTCCAGTTAGCAATGCGTGCAATCCCTGCACAGTCCGACCCTCGCTGTGGCCCACCAACGTGATGTCATCAGTATAATGGAACAATTGGAGTCCTTTGGTCAGGGGCAGTTTCCTCAAATCTTGTCCCACCCATTGGTGGCAGGTAGTGGGGGAGTTTAAACACCGCTGAGGGAGTACAGCAAAGGTACACTGACAGCATTCCCGTATGAAAGTGAGCTGATCTCTGTCCTCCTGCAGAATGGGATGGAGAAGAAAAGCATTTGCCAGTCAATGATCACATACCAAATGCCAGTAGAGAACATAATGGCTTCTGAGAAAGTTACTGTATCTGGGACCACTGATCCCAAAAGGGGCACTTCTGCATCCAAATGCTCTACTTGCCTTTTTCCTTGGCTACACTAGGCTTAGGCAGAGATGGTGGAGTGGGAAATACCCACAGATAGAAGGCCCATTATGAGTTCAGTAATATCCTTTTCCCCACTAGGGAAGTGGAATTGTTCCCACTGTTGGACAATGTGGCAAGGAAACGGGAGCACCTAAGGTACGTGGCCCATCACTCGCCCAACTGTGATGGCCAAAATTCTCTAGGATGGGGGAGGTTATCCCTGTAACCATCGCTAAGATGTGCACTGCTGTAGGATGTCAATCCCTGTTGTGCATTCCCTGGCAGGAAACATGATTACAGGAGCGTTCAAAGGGCCAGAGGGACATCCCCCACCCCAGGGTAATAGCAACCTCCTGTTCCCATACCTGTTTGGAATACCCCAAACCTCCCAACACTGTTTATGGCCCCCTCCCTTTTGCATTTCCTGGGTGCCTGTATCCAAAAGTGCTATAAAGGTTTTTTCACTGCCCCAAAATTGGATATGTACTGGGCCATATGGCCTTCAGTCCCCACGGGGTGGGCAGAACACTTGCTCCACCCATAGGCCATTTTTAATTTAGTCAAGTCTGGGCAAAGAGGTCCTTCCTGGGGGCCAGGCTCCTCAGTTGGGGCTGAAGGAAGAGAAGCCCTTCGGGATCCTCCTCCTCTTCTACCACCCATATCTGGGGATTTCGATGAGGGGATCGGGCAGAGGCAAGTTGTCCCAGTTAAGCCTGTGGCCCTCCTTGTAATTTACATTTTTCCCAAAGCCATCCCTTGGAGATCCCATCTGTGGTGATGTTTGGGACCCCTTGCTCCAGCAACCACAAGAACATAGCTTGGGAAGTGGGGGCCCTGAGAGGAAAGGTGGCCACTGACTCATCTCGCGGATGTCAGGATTTGCTGAGTCTGGCTCCTTGGTCGGTTACCAGAGCAGTAACCATCCTAACATGTGAGCCCTTGCCTCAAGCTGGGAGGGAACCGTATACTCGCTAAATCGCATCTCCCAGAGGAAGGCCTGTGGTGGGGAGAACTAGCTTGTTCTGCGTTCAGGGGACCCCTTTCTAGTAAAATCATCAATATTCTACCATGAAATGGGAATCTGGTGAGGGCTAAGTCCCTCCAGTGTGATCACCACAGCTTCCTTCTCATTACTTCAAGGCTTAATTGGAATTTGGAGAAAGTCACCCAGAGTGGGATATCCTCAGCTGATTCCCCGAAGGATCCAGTCAGATAGAAGCTGTGGCTGTGGAGCGGGAATGTCCATACTCTCAGCTGCCCCTTCTCCAACCTGCTGCTTCTCCCCTTAACTCCAACTGACTAAGCTTTTGTTGGAGGACAGTGTTGGACATAAGGTGGCCAAGACTCCCTCATTCAGCCTGGTTGGTCAGGGTTGTAGTGCCCTCATCCTAAAGTCAAGATAGCCATGAGAGCAGATCCTTCTGGGTTTCTGCCCCCATTCCACACCTCCTTCTTTGTAAAAACTTGCACTTTTGTTTTCATCTCAAGGTCCCCGTCTCCAGTTCTAATAGTCTGCTGGCCCCACACTAACATCAAGATCAGTCTGGATGGCCTGAGTGCAGGTATCCAGGTTCCAAAACGACAGTAGATATAAGAGGCCATAAGCCAGGGAAGTGTATGCTGGCTGGTGGAAGCCACAGCCTCCTGGATCTCGGCGTGGAAGCAGACAGCCAACTCCTTAGAATTCATGGGGGGCAGTGCTCAAAATCCCATTTATTGCCATCCTTGCCCCAAAGGATGGACATGGCATGCCTAGCTCCAATGGCTACAGGCTGGTACCTCTAACCAGGCTGTTCTGGTGAGGGGACCTTCAGTTTAGCCCACAGAGCTATGAGTCCTGTGTTGCCCAAGTTGCTTCGGATGGCACATAACCAAAGAACGCAAGAGTGATGAAAAGAAGCATCAAAAAATCAACCCAATCCATGCTTTCCAATGCACCCTGCTCACTATGCCAAAATCCTGTGGAGCAAGTTGCTGTATGGTGCATCATGGTAACGTAAGCTCAGGCACAACTGAGACTCTCAGCCAATGACCATTTTATTACTCACATAGCACAAAGCATCCAAAAGATTAAGGGAAAAGATCCAACCGTGGCTAATTCCCTGGGGAGACCAACTCCTCAGGTCAGAGGCAGTGGATAGCAGCTCCACGTGCCCCACTTCATGTTGGAGATGAGGGGCCAATCATGGTGGGTACTCTGGGGGACGCCAACTGCTCAGCAGCTCTGCATGCCTCAGTTCACGTCAGAGATGGGGGACACCTGCACAGCCCGAGAGCTGGGCTTTGATGCCCCGTGGGAGACGGTCCTGCCAACAAGCAACCTTTGTGCCCTGGAGCTGGGCTGGTTAAGATTCAATGTCTCCCTGGACTTCCTGTGGTCTCTTGCAAGATAGAAACATATCAAACATCTGTATGCAAATAAGCACAAATGGAAACATACCAAACACATGCAGGCAAACAAAAAAGAGTGGAAACATAACAAACACCTGAATGCAAACAAGCAAGAAGGGAAAAGGGGGGCAGTAGATGAAAGATGGAAGATGGCCTCTGCGTATGTCCATCACTTCCCTAGCACCATGTACACCCCTCTCATGCACTCAGTTTTCCCTCTTATTAACATTTTGCATGAGTGTTGTAACTTTGTTACAATTCATGAAACATTATAACTATGCTATTAACTTCAATGCTCTGTTTACATTGTGTTGTACAGCTCTATATTGTGTGTGTGTGTGTGTGTGCGTGTGTGTGTGGTAACTTATAAGCAACCTAAAATTTGCCTTTTATCCCTTTTGGAATATAAAATTCAGTATTTATACTGATTCAGTATTTATACTGATTTAATTACATACTCAAAGTTGTGCCTCCAAACCCATCACCCATTGTCAAAACTTTTCCATCACCACAAACAGAAATTCTATATCAATTAAACATTAATTCCCCATTCCACTCTTCTCCTTGGCCCCTGGTAACCTGTATTCTAGTTTCTGACTTCATGAATTATGATTATTCTGCTTATTTTGTATAAGTGAGTTCATTCGGTATTTGTCCCTTTGTATTTGCTTCTTTCACTAATCACAATGTCTTTGAGATCCATCCAGGTTGTAGCAAGCATTGGAACTTCATTTCTTTTTAAGGCCAAATAATATTCCATTGTGTGTATGTACCACATTTTGTTTGTCTATTCATCTGTTGGTGGATACTTGGTTGCTTCCACCTTTTGGCAATTGCCAATATTACCACTATGAACATCAGTGTGCAAATGTCTGTCTGAGTCTCTGCTTTCAATTATTTGAGGTATATACCTAGAAATAGGATTGCCAGATCATAAGAATTCTATATTTAATTTTTGAGGAATTGCTATACTATTTTTCACAGTTGCTGCACCACTTTATGTACCCATTAACAATGTGTAAAAGTTCCTATTTCTCCATATCCTTTCCAACACTTGTTGTTTTCCTGTTTGTTTGTTTTTTTAACTGTCCATTCTAGTGGTCATTTGATGGTACCTCATTGTGGTTTTATTTGCATTCCCCTGATGGCTAATGACTTTGAGCTGCTTCTTACATGCTTATGGGCCTTTTGTACATCATCTTTGGAAAAATATCTATTCAAGTCTTTTTCCTATTTTTTAATTTGGTCATATGTCTTTTTGTTGTTGAGTGAAGTTCTTCATAAATTCTGGATATTAGACCATTATCAGATATATGCTTTTCAAATATTTTTTCCCATTCTTTAGGTTGTCTTTTTACTTTCCTGATAAAGTCCTTTGATGCACAGAAGTTTTTAATCTGATGTAGTCCCATTTATCTATTTGTAGTTTTTTGTTGATGCTTTGGATGCAAAGGCTAAGAAACCACTCTCTAACTTAAGGCCCAGAAGAGGCTTCCCTATGATTTCTTCTAGGAGTTTTATAGTTTTAGTTCTTATATTTAGGTCTTTGATCCATTTCGAGTTAGTTTCTGTGTAAGGTGGGACATAGGAGTCCACCTTCCTTCTTTTGCATATGGCTATCCCCACTGACTGGACTTGGCATCTTTGTCAAAGATTGGTTGGTCAAAGGGGTGAGGGTTTACTTCTGAACTCTCAATTCAGTTCCATTGGTCTACATATCTGACCTTGTGCCAGTACCATAATGTTTTGCTTAATGTACCTTTGTAATATGTTTTAAAATCAGGAAATGTTACTCATCCAACTTTGTTCTTTTTCAAGATGGTTTTGCAATACAGGGTTGCTTACCCTTCCATATGGATCTGACAATTGGCGTTTCCTTTTCTGCAGAGAAATCTGTTGGCGTTTTCATTGGAATTGTGTTGAATCTGTGTATCACTTTGGGTAGAATTGACGTCTTAACAATATTTAGTCTTCCAGTCTGCAAACATGGAACATTCTTCTATTTATTTAGATCTTCTTTAACATCTTTCAGCAACATTTTGTAGTTTTGTATGTATATGCCCTTTACATCCTTACATTAAATTTATTCCTGGCTCTTTGATTCTTTTAATTACTATTGTAAATGAATTTTTTCCTCTTCAGATAGTTCATAGCTAATACACAGAAACTCCACTGATTTTTCCAAACTGATCTTGTATCCTGCCACTTTGCTGAATTTATTAGCTCTAGTAGCTTCATTGTGGATTTTTCAGGATTCTCTGTGTGTAGGATCACGGCATCTGCATATAGTGAGAGTTTTACATCTTCCTTTCCTATTTCGATGCCTTTTACTTCTTTTCCTTGCCTAACTTTTCTGGGTAGAAGTTCCAGTGGAATGCTGATCAACAGTGTATTGCTCCTGATGTTAGGGTGAAACCTTTCAGACTTTCACCATCGAGTATTGTCCTTATACATTTTGTGTCCAGCTTCCCTTCCTGAATACACTTAGCAGAAATATTCAGTTGAGCCACTCATGCTTATTCTAATTTCCAAATGGAATATGGACTCCTAGGGCCCTCTCGCAGTTCCCACTGTGCTCAATTCATCAAACCCATCCAGAGCACATTATGCTGTGCTGAGACTGAGCTGATTCAGACAAATGGGAGATACTAAAGCTCAGTTGGCACATGGGAACAGTGCAAGAAGTGCTACAGCAAAGCAAGAATCACAGCCTGTGGAATGAGTAGAGAACGATTCTCCAGCAGGAAGCAGAGAAATCAGGGAAGGCTGTGTGAAGGATGCAGCATTTTGGCTCATCCTGAAGTAGAGGGAGAAGCCCCTCCTGGGAAGAGTGTGCCCATCATAAGGTAGTACGGAAACCACATTTCCACCTGAAGGAGACGTTTCCTGCCTTGCCTTGGGCCAAGGGACACCTTTCCCAAAGTTCACACCTGGCACTAATGCACACTGCCATTCAACAACTGTCTTTTGCATCTCCACTAAGTTTCAGGCACTGGGGTTTTTACACATTGTGTATATGAGGTCCCTGTTACCATGGAGAAGACAGACAAACAAGTGAAAAATAAACCAGAGTTGCAGGTTGGATTAGGACTGAGAAGAAAATAATGAAACAGAGGGACATGACTGCGAGTCTGCTGGTCAGAGAAGGCCTATCTGAAGAGGTTCATTTGAACACAGACTTGCAGACTAAGAAGGAGCCAGTTGTGTGCGAGTCTGAGGAAAGATGGGTCCCGGCCAAGGGAGAGCAAAACAAGTTTGATGTTTAAAAACCAGTAAAGACAACGGTGGGGCTGGAGCACATGGGGAGCAACAGGAGAGGATGTCAGGGGTCACTGTGAGGGGCCACACTGAGCAGCTCTTTTAGGATCTGGAGAGAAACATCAAACCACTGCAGAGAGACAGGGTTAGATTTTACTGTGCCACAAGTGTTCTGGCTTCTCAGAGAAGACTGTGGGCAGTCTGCCTATGATCCCCTAGAGGAGACCTTTCCTGCGATGGACTCTTCCCTTCCCTTCAAATCCGCTCAGCAGGAGCTAGAGTGACTGGCTCTGAGTTCCCAAGCACAGAATCGCAGTTCTCTAGGAAAGCCTGGGAGCCAAATGGAGCTTTGGCTGCCCTGTAGCATTTTTCAGACTGTTCTATCCCCTCGTGGCCAAGACTGTCCTCTTCCACACCCCTCCACACCCTTCCAGACCCCTGCCATGCCAGTCCCCAGCTGCACCCCTCCGCCTCCAGCCCCGTTTGTCCTGGCATGGATGTTAGGGAGGGTGAGCCCTCCACCCAGCCATCCATAGGTTTTGCTAAGTGGTCCCAAAGGGGACTGGATCCACAGAGATCAAAGTCCAGGGGGTTCTGGAAACAGCTTCATTGTGCCTCCGGGCAGGGTTCTTAGCTCCCGTCACGTGCAGGCTTCTCTGGGACGGAATGGGTCCTGAGCTATCCGGCCACATTCCCTTTCTCTGTAAACAGGGCCGCCGGGACAGGTACAGAATTTATCCGGTTTAACTGGGATTACCCTGATGAAACCACTCTCCTCGTCCTGATTTACCACCGGGACGCCAGACCCTGGCATGGCTGTGTGAGTTACCACTGGTGTTCCCGCCCCACCCAGACCGGGATTAATGGATGTGGCTCTGGCTGATGGAGAAGGGCGGCGGCCCGGAGTGCTCACCTGCACGCGAGGCCCAGCCGCACACCGGGGCCCCCAGCAGCCGCTGCACGCGGGCGGCGTCGCCTCCTCCCTGAGGAACGGCAAGTGGCGTCCTGCCAGGCAACCCCCTGGGCCTCTGCTCCCAAGTCCGGTCCCCAGCCCTGCTGTGTGCCGCGGACAGACTTCCCGGCGCAGCCTCCCTTCCCACTCCTCAGCCCAGCAGGAAGTGCTTCCCACTAGCACAGTTAACAACTAGGACAAGGAAGGCACAGGGCGGGACCACCGCAGGGGCCGGGAGGGCGGGGGCACTGCAGAGTCTGCAGAGACCACAGACCCCAGACCCCATCCCCACCTTCCCCGCCCGGAGATTCTTCCTCGGCGCCCCCAGCCTTCTCTCAGGTGCCCTCCTGCTGATCCTGTCTCCACTGCGTCCCGGGGCAACCTGAGCCTCTTAGGAAAAGGACCCGGGGGGCAACCTGAGCCTCTTAGGAAAAGGACCCGGGGAACTTCGGAAGGGCCTCGGGGGAAAGGAGGTCGGTGACCCGTGGGTTTAAGCTCAGGCTGATCAGCGGCTTCGCGTGTCCTATCTGGACTGCAGAATTTTAAAATGCGCGCAACGCGAGAAAAATCAAGAGTTCACATAGCAGTACAGATTTCTGGCTTCACTTGGAAAATTAGACAACTCGGCCACAGTTAGCCGACGTTCCCTCTCTGTGACAAGAGACGGGGCCAGACAGGGCTCCCCAGCTGCGCCAACCCCCGGAGCCTGCTTCCCCTGTTGATCTCTCCGGCCCGGCCCCTGTGCCTGTCTGAGTCAATGACTCGCATCCTCTGGACAGTGAGGCCGTGCCAGAGAGGCAATCGCCTCAGCACACCCGGGAAGCCAGAACAGAGCTTGTGACCTGCTCAGGTAGCCAAGAAGGGGGGCACCCAAGAAAGGAGCCGTGCCTTGCAAACAGCCGGGAGAGCAGCATTTGTGCTGGATTTCTAAAGACGGGCTGAGGAGCAGGGGGGAGGCATTCCTGGCAGAGGGACGAGCAGGGGCCATGGCACCATGGTAGGGAAGCCTGGGGACAGTGCTGAGAGCTGCCCAAGGTGGTGTTAAATCCTGGTGACGTAGAGAGGTTCCCAAACCTTCCCCAGGCACATTTCAACACCCCACAGACATCTGACACGGTTCCAGCGGCCTTTGCTCTGAAGTGGGATCCGGTGAGAAACAGCATCACGTTACCAAACAAGAACGCCCTCTCCTGCTATAAGAGCCTTTACTCCTTCAAGAAAGCCAACCCCTCAAGAAGGAAAGACCCTCAGCTGCTCTTGACAATGTTGGGGAATCCCAAGATATGTGGACAGCCAGCATGGTTACCACTCTGGAAATGCTTGTGCTTATATTCTGTACAGGTTGGTAACACACATGTCATGGAAGGAATAAAGACAGGTCTGCCTGTACCTCAATCCCCAAACCAGGCTCAGAGGCCCCCGAGGTCTTGGATCCTCCTCCACCTTCCTAACTCTTGTGTCTGCAGTTAGAACAGCCCCCTTTCACCTGGTAGACCAGCAGGCCCATGGCTCTGACACACATTCATATCCGTGCAATCCTCAGAAGCTTCGTGCATTATTCACTGCATCCCTGCAGCCATGCCCTGGTCCCGAATGGTCTCCAGAGGCTTTCCAAAGCAATGTATTTTGGAGCTGAATTACAAGATCAGGAGAGTTGGGGAAATTGGTGCTTTAAAACAACGCCATTGAGATTAAATTTAATGGGGGAAGAAATACGGTATTTTGAAAACATGAAAATAAACATTCTGCAGAGCCTGGATATGAGTCATGCAGTGCAGTTTATGAAAGCTGCTCTGTCATGGGAGAAGTCTAATAATTTCTAATTGTCCTGTAAATCTCCCTTATGAGATACAGCTACTGTAAACACTTCTCCATATTTTTTCAAGTATTTATGTAGTGCTGTTAGAAGTTATTAAAAAGGAATGATTTCCATTGATAACTCTCTCCTGAGGAAGCTGCCAACTGACCTAACTGGAGATATTAAGAGCAAAAAAGTCGCCTATAGGGTCAGAAGTATGAGGCTGCTCCTGGAAACTTCCTTCTGAACCTAAGGCATTAAGGAGCCATTCTGAATTTGCTTAGCGACCATAGGAAAACCCTTTGACACACTGGGCCTCTATTGCCCTCATTTTAAAATTAGAAACAATTGTTCCTATAGTTTATTTATTTTTAATGTGTATTATTGGCACCTACTGCGTGAGGCGAGCCATTGTATCAGACCTGGGAATATGGAATTTATGGTCTCTAAGGGAACTGAGGCATTCATCAAAGGATCACGCAAAATGTCAAATTACGAACGTGCTAGTGCCATAGAGGAAAGATACACAGTTCACTGGGGCTTATTAGGGGGAAGTCAGGCTTAGCCCAGTCTGTAAGTTCAGACGGAGCTTCTTCCAGGAGGGAAGGCTTGAGCTGGGAACTATAAGACTAAACTGAGTCAAATAGTATAAATGAAGAGGGAACGTGCGCAAGGTAGAGGAAGGTATATGAGACGGCGCAAAAACTGGAACAAAGAGACTGGGGAGGGACATTGCAGGAGGGGAGGCTGGAGAGGAATCAAAAGCTCAGCCACGGAAGGTTGCAGGCCACGTGGATGGGTGTTCTTGATCACAGCTCCAGGAGAGAGCCACTGGGTACTGTAGCCCTGCGGGAAGGTTTGCCATAAACAAATGTGCTTTGGCAGGGGTCTTCCCCTTGCAGTGGCGTAGTGCCTGGTAAAGCTGCAAAGCAGAAGCAGGCAGGTAATATGCTTACGTGTCCAGCTTGCATATTGCATGGAGGGTGGTGTCGTTCACCAGCATGGAAGCAGGAGAAAAGTACCAGGTCCGAGAGGTGAAGGTCATGAGTTTTTGGTTTGGGACCGTTGAGTTCGGGGTGTCTGTGAAAGAGATGTTGGGTGGGCTCTCAGGAGCCGTCCACATTTCTCAGGCTTTATAAAGATGATGCGGGTGGTGACTGGCACAATCAAGGGTGACGGGGACTAATTGCTTCCCTGAGTGTATATCGGTACAACCTGTGTGGAGAGCAATCTTCCATCCCAGAGCTGCAAATGCATGCACTGTGTATGCCAGGAATCCCACTTCTAGGAATAAAGGGAATGCCAAGTGCACATGATTAATCACTGATACATTGCTCATAATAGCAGGAAAACAAATGCCCAGCAACAGGGGATATATAACCATATAACCGTAGTAAGAAACACAGAGAACAGTCTCCAAGATACAGTGAGTAAAACAGAAAGTACCACAAACAGTGTGTATGGTAGTATGCTAACACTAGTTACAGAAAGGGGATTATATTTAACTATTTGTATGTATATTCAGTTTCTCTGCAAAGATACATGAAAGAGGTGACATCATTTACTTCCTGGGACAGGAACTAGGTGACGGAATTAGAGAGAGAGAATTTTCAATGTACTCATTACCTCTTAACCTATTAAATTTTGAACCATCGAAACTTACGGGGGGAAGAAAGAAACTGTAATGGGAATGGTATTTCCTGGAGAAGAAGATAGGGTGGAGCTATACTCTGGAGTGTAAATGGGGCAGACTCATTCAGAGACATACCTGCCACTTTGTGTCCCTTAAAATAGGTGTAGTGAAGCTTTCTTTGTTTCCTTTCCTTTCCTTCCCTGTTCCCTTTCCCTTCCCCCAACCCCTGCCCTCTCTCTGCCTTTCTCAACAGGATTTTTAAGAACTGAGGGTATGTCACTTAGAGTTTAGATGATTATTCATCAATGTCATCAATGTCATAGATATACTTTCAAAATAATATCTCATTCCTGAAGTCCTTATAATTCCCAGTAACCAAATAATTTCTGAGGCTGGTGTAGAATTCACAGGCATGGGAGCCAGGGATCTGGACTGTGGTCCCAGTTTTGTCAGTAATGTATGAGGCGTCACTTCCTTTCTCTGCTCCTCAGTTGCCTCATCTGTGAAGTGAGGCCACAATCCCTGCCTTAGCTGCTTCCCCTAAACTGTAGTGGATGGTTTTGTGTGTGCTTGGTGAAATTAAAAAAAAAAAATGCCTACTGTTCTGGTTTGCTAAAGCTGCCAGAATGCAAAATACCAGAAATGGATTGAGTTTTACAATGGGGGTTTATTTGTTCACAAATTTACAGTTCTAAGGCCATGAAAATGTCCCAGTTAAGGCATCAAAAGGATGATACCTTCCCTGAAGAAAGGTCAGTGGTGTCTGGGGCTCCTCTGTCACGTGGGAAGGTGCATGGCTGGAGTCTTCTGGGCCTTTCCCAGTGTTAGCTTCTGGTTTCCATTGCTTTCTCCAAAATGTCTCTGGGCTTCTATTTAATTTCTCTCAGCTCCTGTGTGTCCTTGCTTGTTTCTCCCAGGGCATTTATCTCTAAGCATCTGGGGGTTCTCTCTTAGCTTCTCCAGGGAAAACTCTGGATTTCATCTCTTATCTTCTCTCCTGGTTCTGGTTTCAATGGCTGTCTCAAAAATGTCTCTAGGCATTTTCTCTCCAAGCATCTCTGAGCTCTCTCTCTCTCTCTCCCTCTCTCTCTCTCTGAGCTCTCTTAAAGGACTCCAGTAAAGAATTAAGACCTACCTTGAATGGGCAGGGTCACATCTCCATGGAAATAATCTAATAAAAAGTCCCAACAACTGGGTGGGTCACATCTCCATGGAAACAACCTAATCAAAACATCCCACCCACAGTAAGTCTGCACCTACAAGACTGGATTAAAAGAGCATGGCTTTTCTGGGGTACGTAAGAGTTTCAGACCAGCACACCTACAAATGTGATGTCTGCTATTTTTATTCCATTGTCATTTGAAATTGGAACATTTCTTAGCATAAAAAAATAGATAAATAAAATCCCTCCAAGAGAGTCAGAGACATCAAGATTTTATTACAGGTCAAGAACTAGGTGACTTTCCAAACCTCAACGCTTGCCACATGCCCAGGAGAAAACAGATGACTATCTCAGCTTCCCAGTCTGCAGAAAGGGCTCACTTCCAGAAGTGAAGTATCAGTCATATCGAAGGGCTGGGTTGACCATGTGCACTGAAAAAGACAGACAGAGGTTGGATAATTTTCTAAGGGGCCCATCAAGAAAGAACTTGAGCATCAATCTATGAGATCCCTCAGCAGGGTTGGCAAGACGGTGTGAGGGCTGCCCAAATTCCCCCTTAGGTCCTCGAGTTTCAGCAATTGATCAGGTCTGTAAAGTACGACCCTTGCAGTAAGGCAAAAGTTGGCTTTCTTCATTCATTTCATCTTCTCTAAATGTATCATTAATAATTTATTGATTTTTCTTTTAAGAGAATATCATGAAGCCTGTTTGTAAGACAGAGATTTGTGTGTGTACATCTAACCCTCACCAACACCCACTCTCCTGCTGGCATCTGAAAATAGGGAAAGCCTGTATCGTGCTGGAAACTGAGGAGGAGGAAGAATCCTCTGGCAGAAACACTACAGATTTCTGTTGGCCCCGAGGAGAAGCAACAGACTTCAAGAAGGATCTACCCAGTTTTAAAGATTGCATTGGCCTGAGAGATGAGTGGAGAACTCAGTGTCCTCCACCGACTGCTCCTGAACTTGAAGAGTGAGCAGGGAGCAGAGGGGCCGCCAGGGCTACACCGGAATCCCCTAGAATTCATTTATGTGATGTGACCCCAGACTGCACCCAGTCAGGGTCCAACTGAGGCTCTTTCATTCTGGTACCTGTCAAGGTCCCCAGTGTGTCCCATTACAGGGAAGAAGAGAGAGAGGGAAGCCCTACGTTTTTGCCCTTTTGTGCATTTTGCCACCCTCCCCAATTCCAACCAGTGGAAGAAAAGAGGTTCTAGGTCCCTTTCACCCCCTCGTCCCATTGCAGCCTTGATGGAAAGAGTCTTTAAAAGAAAAAGAATTAAATAAAATTCAATCTTAGCAAAAGAAAGGGGTGTCAGTTCTCAGATGTTTCACTCTGATGAAGGTGAGGACCCAGGGAGGCTGGGATTTGAAGTGTTAACTGGGAGAAGGAACAAATGCCAGGAGAAAGAAGAACCAGAGAAAGAAGAACCAGAGAAAGAGATACTTAGGGCATCCATGGGAGGGCAAACTGGCACTGACTGAAGGGGAATGCACTTCTGCTTCCCAGGGAGCAGGATGGGTCCTTCTTGGGGAGATATCGCCCTCATCACAGAGGGAAAAAAGGCACACTTCCACAGAAAGTACTCTAAAAGTATGGTCATTTGTGAGATCCATTGTTTGTTTTTTCTTTGTGTTTTATTTATATTTTTCCAAAGTGTTTTACTGTAACTTTTGCAATTGGCTAAAAACCAAATGTTGTAAGGATTAAAACAAATAAACAAACCCCACCTTGAATGACTTTTTGTCTCCTGCAGTTCAACATCCAGGCTCACTCCCTGGAGACACAGGACTCCAATGAGCTGGCCTCTGTCTGCCCTTCAGTTTTCCTCTCCTGTCACTTCTCCCAACACCACACCACACCCACCTCAGGCAAGCGCTCAGAACCCTTGCTCTCACATGCCCCCACGGCTGAGTCTGTCTAGCAAACTCGAGCTCAGATGTCATATGCTTGAAGGATACCACTCATCCCCTACTCCGACTAGTGGAATTTATCTCTCACCAGTATGATGCTCATGGTTTGGAATCCTAACCAGTCTTCAACTGTTGCCCCCACTAGACTTTGGGCAGAGTCTGTGTCAATCACCATTTTTCCACTGGAGGTGGGGCGGGCGTGCTGCAGTGGGACCGGAGCCAGGTCACGGGTGGGGGGAGCCCTCACGCTGAGAAGACCTGGCATGCCCCTTCTGTAGACAGTTTGGATTTTCTTCCAACCTAAACCTCCCAACCTACTAGTGCAACATCTCCAACTACACCTTCACCTTGGATATTGCAGAAAATAATTCACGTTTGCGAATAGAGGCTGTGGTTAAAAGCATTTCCAGATTGTGTCCTCAGACAGGTAGGTGACACACTAGTCAAGGAGATGACATGCTCAGAATGGGGTTACATACCTCACATGTGCCAACTCATTCAATCCTGGGAACAACTTTGCAAGCTCGAGTCTCCCATCGTCTCCATTTTACAGGGATGGCAGGAGGCATAGAGAGGTCACAGGGCTTGCCTACGGTTGTGCGGTGTGGGCTCAAACTCGGGCAGTCTGCCTCCGGAACTCTGTTTAACCAACACTAGAAAAATACATGAAGATATATATTTTCCCTTTGGAGAAATGGTGCCCATCTCACAGCTCCTTCAAGAGCCAACAGAAATGCCATCTGTGCCATCTGTGGTAAGACGGGAACTGGAGAGGAGCAGTGCCTCGGCCTCCTCCAGCCGGTTCCTGATGGCCTCGGAGCCTTCTGCCGAGACACCTAAGGGGAGGGAAAGTCATGAGCAGGTTTGGATTTTCTTCCAACCTAAACCTCCCAACCTAATAGTGCGACATCTCCAACTACACCTTCACCTTGGATACTGCAGAAAGGGAGTGAGTCAAGAACCAGCCTTGGGACAGCCCTTTAATTACCCAATGTGTGGTCCCCAAACAAATAGGCTTGTGCCACTGTATGCAGGCTTACGAAGGAAAGTGATTAATTGGGAAGAACAGTTTGCTTTATCAAAAGTCCTAGGCTTGAAGTGGGATGGATTCGGGATTCCTACAGATACAGAATTCCAATGCCTTTGAAGTAAGGTTCGTTTACACATGGTTTTTCCAGGACCTGCGGCGGGTGTCATGGAATCGGGCTTCTTCTCCCTCAGCCTGCCCCAGGGTCATTCTGCCCTATTTCTCCCTAGTGTCTGCAAACGGGGCAGATGGCAGGACTTCTCAGCGTGAGGGCTCCCCGCACCTGTGACCTGGCTCCGGTCCCACTGCAGCACGCCCGCCCCACCTGTAGGCAAGAGGAGAGGGTGTGGGAGGGTGCCTGGCTCTCCACCACCCACGCAGAGCGGGAGGGGAGCGGAGGAAGACACCGCCTAAGGGAACCAGGACCTGGGTGGGTGTACCCCTCCAGGGCAGTGCGGGTCCGTGGAGCCCCAGCAGAGAGGCAGAACTGTCTGCCCGCGTCAGCCCCCAGGCTGGGGGGGAGCTGTGGGGCCAGGACCAAGACCCAGGCTGGGCACATCACTAAAATAAAAGGTGCCAGAGGATGTTCCACTCTCAGCCCTCCTTAGTCAAAGCCCAGGCCCGAGATAACTGCCCCATTCTAGGCTGAGGCTGACCTTTGCCCACATCTATGAAGAAATGGTTTTTGAAGCTCATTAATGCCATAAACAATGCCTAGGAGGATGGAAGAGAGGACTGCAAACTACCTCTGAGAAGGCACTGCGTCACCGTCATTACCACTGCTGTTTGACTGCAAAAGGTGTCTGTCCTCTAACCCTTTAAGTGTCCCTTCACCCAAGAAGTCCCCTGCATCTCAGGGCCACACTGGAAGCCCTGGAGGCCTGCCACCTCCCAGCCTCCTGGCATCGCCCCACCTCCAACGTCCGGCATTGCACCTCAGCACCTAACTGAGACGGGGTCTTCACTCAGGATTCGCTGAGGAAGTGCTGGGGGTGGCGGCAAGGGGGTCAGGGGAAATGTTGGGGGATGACGAGAGTCAGGACAGTGTTGGGAGCATCAGGGCCCAGGCAGTGGTGGAGGTTTGAGGGCTCATGGGTGAAGTGAGCAGACAGGGACAGTGAGGGGAGCCTGGGGTGGGCACAGGGAGGAGCAAGAGGTGGGCGTGTGTGTGGGGAGGTGCTAGGGAGGGTAGGCAGGGCGTGTGCTGGCAAGTCTCATGCTCGCCTTCCCTCCGGGGCCTGTGGGATGCAGCTACAGCCCGTCCGCATCCCCAGCTTCTGCGGGGTCCTGGGCCCTCCTGGTCCCTGGGCAGCCAAGGCCCTGACAGGCATCTCTGCCCAGTCTGAGGAAGAAGCCCAGGCCTCCCTGGCTAACTCTACCCCGAGCACCCACACGGAGCGCCCAGCCTCCCTGGTAAGGGACCAGAGGAGCGGAGGCTGTCCTCGACCACACTCCCTGCAGGGCCGGAGCTTTCTGCGGGAGCCTCAGGGGAGGCGGAAAGCCCAGGCTCTGAGGACGCCCTGGGAAGCTTGCGGCTTGCACTGGCCCCGCGATGGGCTGCAGCCTAGCCAGCCCCGGCTTGCTGTGGCCTCTGACTGTAGACAGCCCCTCAGCCCACCCAGACGGCAGACGCCCCCAGCTCACTCTCAGGGGAGGGCTGGGATGAAAGCTGATGCTCCGGAGAACCTGAGTGGAGCCCTGCTGGCAGGTGTATCCCTGAGCACCCAGCCTCCCTGGACTCCTGGGTAGCCACTGACCCCTCCCGTGCCCCCCAGGGCCCTGTTCCTGCCCTTCTCTTGCCCTGCCCTGGAGGACAGAGGGAGGCAGAAATGAGGGAAGTGTTTGTGGTGGTCCCAGTGATTGCTGGGGCAGGAAGGAGCCATTGCAGGCACTGGAGTGGACATGGTCCAGGGACACTAACTACTCAGCAGTGCACAGGACAGTCCCTCACAGGCAAGGACTTTCCACTCCAAATTCCAGTGGTGCCTCAGCTCGGAAATGCTGCAGGGGAGAGAGCAGTGGGCAGCATGCAGGCCCCACCTTCCTCCCAGCCTACCCTCTGCGGGGGGGCAAACAGTGTCTGGAATTTCGAGGGCCCCATGCTTCTCTCTCCCACACCCCAGGTCATCTGCATGATCTCCTCCGAGGGGTTCCTCCTGTTTGACAGATCCCCCATTAAGGAGCTTCCAGAAGGTCACTGTGATGATTCCACAAGAAGCTGAGTCTGTGGGGACCATAAGGTCCTGCAACCTCATTGCCGGGTATGTACTTGGAAGATCCGAGAGCAGAGACATGAATGGACATTTGCACACTGGTGTTCATGGAGGCAGCAATCATGATTTTCAATGGGTGGAGGTGGCCTAAGGGTACAACGACTGAGGAACAGAATGGTGAACCATGGTGTGTGCATACAATGGAATATCGAGCAACTACCAGAAGGAGTGAAGCGATGAGACATGCAATGAGGTGAACGGATCCTGTAGACAGCATTTTGAGTGGAGTACACCAGAAACAAAGCGTCACCAATATGGACTAACTACAATGTGTAAACTCAAAATTGAATCTTAGAGCACAGCCTAACAAGGAAATGATTATTGTAATGGTTCCTAGATTGTACGCTCTTACAGCAGTCAAATCTATTCCTGAATTCTAACGGCTATCTCCAAACTCTGCGATGCTGATCCCTTTGTGTATAACCTGATCGGTCCCCGGAACATTGTGTATCTGTGTGACATGTGAAACTCAGAGCTAGAGCTCGGCAGATATGAATGTCAGCATTAACACACAAAGCAACTATTAAAAAAAAAAAAAAAGCTGAAAAAGAGCCCAAAATTTAATTAGAGATAGGAATGAAGCAAACCTGGGTAAAACTAAGGCAAATCAGGCCAAAAGGTAAAGGTTGAAATTGACTATGTGTTAAAACTTCAACTTCCATGTAAGACCAAGGGAAGGGGTGTTTATTTGGTGCAGGATCTATATTTTCTAAACAATGTAACTTCTGCAGTCAGTTTGTTCAAACACCACAATTACATTGAACTTTGAATAGGATGTGAGAAATGGTTGGTTTGTATAGATTAGAGTGAAATAGCAACACATCCCAAAGTAATTGGGGCAGAGAATAAAAAAATAAATATTCAGACCCCCCTGAGGATTGGGGGAGAATGTGGAGGTGTTGGACTTCCTCACCCGGATTGTTGCTGATGTTCTCACAAACATTGGGGACTGACGGCTTGACGTGCTGAGCCCTCTGTCTTGGGGCTGCCCCTGTGGGGTTTGTTACTGCAAAGGAGAGGCTAGGCCTGCTTATAATTGTGCCTAAGGGTCTCCCCCTGAGCGCCTCTTTTGTGCTCAGATGTGGCCTCTCTCTCTCTCTCTCTCTCTCTGTCTCTCTCTCTCTCTCTAACTGAGCCACCTTGGCGGGTGATCTCACTGCCTTCCCCCTACGTGGGACCCGACTCCCAGGGGTGTAAATCTCCCTGGCAATGAGGATATGACTCCCGGGGATGAATCTGGACCTGGCATCGTGGGACTGAGAGCATCTTCTTGACCAAAAGGGGGATGCAAAATGAAACGAAATAAAGCTTCAGTGGCTGAGAGATCTCAAATGGAGCTGAGAGGTCACTCTGGTGGACATTCTTATGCACTATATAGATAACACTTTTTAGGTTTTAATGTATTGGAATAGCTAGCAGTAAATACCCAAAACTATCAAATCCAACCCAGTAGCCTTGACTCTTGAAGATTATTGTATAACAATGTAGCTTACAAGGGGTGACAGTGTGACTGTGAAAACCTTGTGGATCGCACTCCCTGTATCCAGTGTGTGGATGGATGAGTAGAAAAATGGGGACAAAAAGTAAATGAAAAATAGGGTGGGCTGTGGGTGCTGATTTGGGTGTTCTGTTTAACTTTTATTTTTTATTCTGATTCTGACTGTTTCTGGTGTAAGTAAAATGTTCAAAAATAGATCAGGGTGATAAATGCACAACTATACGATGGCACTGTGAACAGTTGATTGTGCTCCTTGGATGGTTGTACGGTATGTGAATATATCTCAATAAAACCGAATTTAAAAAAAAAAAGGTCTGCAGACCCATGTTGGGGGCTGTCCCCACATCCAGGCTCACTGAGACCCACCCTGTGTGTATTAGAGCTTAGCCCTGGAGACCAGAAATCTCGCTGAAGGGAGGACCAGAGGCAGCTCCCTCCCTATTGCCAAGCCCCTGGCCCACCCTGTCTGCCCACAAGCCTGTCAGTCTGGCCCAAGACCCTCATCTGCCCTCTGCCTCCCGCCACCTTCAGTGAGCCCCAGGTGGGCCCCCCCTCTGAAGGGAATCTACATTGCCCTTGGGCGGAGGGCAAGCAGGGTAATGAACTGACACAAACTTCAAATTGTGTTTATTGGTTGCATCCACGGTCCCTCAAACACGGGTAGGGCTGCAGATTTGGACGCTGTCCTGTGGAAATGAGAACAGGCCTCAGAGGAGGCAGCACGCCGCCCACCCTCGAAGGTGGCAGAAATTCACCTGTAGATGAGGGGCAGGTGCTCTGGGCAGTGGGTGCAGCCTGACGAAATGCTGCATGGACGTGCGAGACATCCTGAGAAGCATGAACAGTCTGTCCTGTGAGGGTCCCAGAGTCTCAGGTATAAAATCCTCTTTGTGATATCAAAAATGTTGCAATCATTTTGCTTCTGAAATTCGTAGATTTCAGATGTGTGTTTTACTCATAAAGCTCCATCAACCAACATTTGGAAAACAGTCAAGAGTCAAAATGCTGGCTCCATCCACAGAAGGTGCCCCCCCCCAAGCCAGCAGAAAGTCCCGTGTGGTGGGGAGACAGGGTCTTGGGCTCAGTGAGGAAGATGATCGGGAGGGAGGAAGGCCTGAGGTGAGAAGGTGATCTGCTGGGAGCTGATGCAACGGTCCCAGCAAAGGGAGAGGCACCTGGGCAAGGGCAGGGATGGAAAGGGGACATGTCCTCTGACTGCTCACACATGTGTAGCACCCACAAGCTGCCAGGCACTGCCCCGTGGGCTTTTCTGACACTCGTTCAAGCCGCACAACCACCCTACACTGTAGGGCTCCTCCTACCCTGTTTTCCAGATGTGTAAACCAATGCACGGGGAGGCGGACGAAACCTGCCCGCGGATAGACAGCTAACGGGCCGCCGGGCTGCCGTCCACATTTCCACCGCCTGTGCTGTAGCCTGTAGGTCTGTCTGCTGCCCTCATGGATGGCGAGATGGTTAGGATGGAGGCGACTGGTTCGAAAGGAAAGGGAGGAGCAGAGAGGACTGAGGCTTCCACACGGAAGAATCGAAGGATGGCTGAGGAGGTAGGGGTGGGGAGCCACCGGCCTGGAGGGTGGGGAGGGGAGGATAAGGCATTCGGTCTCAGATGTGGTGAGACTTGGAGACAGTCCTTACCTCCTTTCTTTGCCCTCCAGTAGGCTTCTGCTGTCTGTCTCTCCCCACAGAGGCATTCCCAGAGCAGAGCGGATGCTCAGCCTTTCCACAAGTGCTTTGAGATTCTGACATGACAGGACCACAACGCAGAGATATGCGGGGCAGGAGACGGAAAGCAAGGCTCAGGCAGATGAAGAGGCGGAAAAGGGTGCTGCCTTTTATGTGCACAGCACCCACACTCCCAAGGAAGGGGGCCCCACCTGCCCCCACACCTGTCACCCTGAGATTGGAAGCTGCTGCAAAGTCAGGAACATAAGCCCAGGCATGCCTGCATCTATTCCAGAAGGGAAGGGGACAGAGAGGCAGAAGAGGAGGAAGGCACAAAGATGAAGAAGAAATCCTACTGCAGCAGCCGGGGCCCAGCTGGTGGATTTAGGAGACAGCCCAGCCTGCCCGCCCGCCTCTTAGCAGAGGAATGTGGGGCTGCCTGTTGCATCAAGCACAGCAGCTCCCCGCCCTGGGAAGCTCCCAGAGGACAGACATTCTTAGCATTTTGCAGAGCTGGGTGGACAAGGGACTCAGTTCCCTGGTCTCCCTTTGCACCAGGGCTACTGCCCACCTTCTCCCTCATGCCTTTGCTCACTGAGCATTCTATGAGCACTAAGGACAGGCAGAGGCCCCTGGCATGGCACGTGTCTAAGGGCCTTGTCTGATGATCACGCATGTTCATTGCAGGAGAAAGCTGGTACATGCATAGTGAGAGAGGAACGAGAGTGAGAGGGAGAGAGAGAGGGAGAGAGGGAGGGAGGGAGGGAGGGAGGGAGGGAGAGGGAGAGAGGGGGAGAGAGAGAGAGAGAGAGAGAGAGAGAGAGGGAGAGAGGGAGAGAGAGAGCTTTAACTGACTAGTTGGGAGGGGAACTCTGCAGGGCAGTCTGGTCCCTTGTAAACATTCTCACTGCATCTTCCCAGTGAAGAGCAAACTGCAGGATTAGAGTGACAATGTGGCCTCTGCGGGGCCGCGAGCAGGCAGCCAGCAGCACAGGGGGCAGGAACTCCACACGGCCACAGGGGACGCCACAGGAGGACAGGGGCTAAGTTCAGGGGGGCCTGACCCTCAGCCACCCCTCCCCACATTCTCCTGTTTTGTTGTTTTCATGGCCCTTCGGCAATCAGCAGCCCTTGTCTGTGTGTTGGTCACCTTGTTTAGTGTCTGTCTTTCCCACTTAATGTAAGCTGTAGGCACACAGGGACTTTGCCAGTCTTACCTCCAGCGGTAGCCCATGGTGGTCATAGAAGAGACAAGGTTTGTTGGAAGAATAAATGCTCAGACGCAGGTGGCTAGCAGGTGAGTTATGGACTCCCAGGGTTCTCTCTCCTGCTTGCTAGTGTTACTGGAGAGAGACTTGGCTTTAAAAATCCAGCCTCCACGTGGGAGCTGAAGTGAACCGAGCAGGAGCTCGAGGAGGCCCCGCCACCTGGAACCCGTGGTGATCAGGTAAATTGACACATTTACTTCCACACATAAACACACAACCCAGTTACTCCATCGTGTTCACACGTATTAACTTTCCAGTATATATACTAACAACACCCTTCTGCTAAATTCAAATAGCCTTAGAAGATCCACATTCAAACTGCTGTGACTCGAATACACACACTCTGAATTCACATATGCATCAAATACATTCACAACTCTCAAACACACTACAAATATGAGCAAATGCCACTCTGTTGCCCCCCCATAAACATACATCCCCAAACTACCTACAGCTACAGTCCTCAGAGTCAAGAATAGTCACCGAATCCCCCTACTCCCAGGGGTGTAAATCTCCCTGGCAACAGGGGACACGACCCCCTGCGATGAGCCTGGAGCAGGCGTCATGGGACCGATGACTGTATGACTGTGTAGCTTACAGAGTCAGACTGTGTGATTGCAAAAACCTGTTGTTCACACTCCCTTTATGGGGTGTAGGACAGACGAGGAGAAAAATGGGGACAAAATTTAATGAAAAATATGGTGGGATGAAGGGATGGGATGTTATAGGTGTTCTTTTGTACTTTTATTTTTATTTTTTGTTTTGGAGTAAAAAACCAACCTCCAGGGTGTGTGCTGGGCTCAGTCCCTCCCCAGCCCCAACGGCTGCCTGTTCTGTCCCTCTGAGGCAGCGGCCCTGCGGCCCTGTCCAGCTTGATCCGTGGAGGCCACCGCGGTACGGAAGGAGACCCAGACATCCGGAGGACTGAACAGTGTGGCCCCGGGCAATGACCTTCTCTTTCTGGGCTTTGTCTTGCCCATCTACAGAGGAAGCGGCTGGGCTAGACCACTGCGAGCTCCCGGTGCCTCTAACACCACGAACACCTGCTTCACGTTGAAAGGGCACTTAGTTCACCCACAGTGCACGAAGCAGAGCCTGCCGCTCTGGGCCGCTGCTCACCACGGTTTCAGACACGGGTGACATTGCCCCCCGTGGTGGGCTGTGAAACGCTGCAGTTTGTCCCCAGGCTCTTGCCACGCAGCGAGGCCGCCCCGGCCCCGACACGGGAGTCTGCTCCGTTCCACCTCACGTGCTGCTCAGCGTGACCTCCTTCTCTGCCATTCCCACTGTGCTCAGGTACCGAGTCTGGGTTTCCGTCCCCCCAGCTTTCCCAGCCTCAGCTGGCCCATCACTCCCCAAAGTTACGGTCCTTTGTTGGGAGGGGTCTTGAGAATCCTCCCTGTCCTGCGGGGAGGGGGCCATGGTCAGCCCCTGGGCCAGCAGAGAGGCAGTGAGAGAACTGTTTGCTAACTGTGTCCTTCGCATTCATCTTTCCTTCCAGTGGGAAGCAAGTATGTTGGAGAGATTAATTCATAGGTGAGGCACATTACTCAGCAGGTCTGTTTTCCAGAGCTCTGGAGGTGAAAGCAGGGAGCAGGGTAAAGGCCAGCTTGGTCATGTTAACCATGGATGCCGTGCTGCCCGGAGGCTTGCTGTCACCTGGGCAGGAGCTTTGCAGAAGCTCCAATTAGGCCTGAATTATAGTAATCAATAGACCAGCAGGATTTAGATCCAAACAAAGAAAACACAGCCCAATTTCACTGAGGGGAATTTATGCGAGAGTGACATGCTGGCCTAATTAGAGGATGCACCGGCAGGCTGCAGGCCCTCCTGGGCCTGGGAAGTCTTCAAGGGAATGTTCTCCACTGACAAAAATCCAATGGCTCTATTTAAACCAGAGCACCAGAGCCTTGCCTCAATGAGGGGTGAAGAAGTCAGCATCCAGTTCAAAGCCACCCAGTGCAGTGGAGAGTGGCCCTGAAATCAGGCAATCGGGGTTCAAGTGCCTGGACAACTTTGGCAATGGCTTTGCCTCTCTGCGCATCAGGGTCCTCCCATGCAAACCACCTGCTGCGCAGCGTAACCATGAGCTCTGAACAGGTACCTTCAACCTGTCACAACACCTGGAGCACAGGGGACACTTGGATATGGGTCTCCTTTCTTCTTGCTTTCCCCACCATAACACCTTGCACAGTCCCCCTTCCATGCCTTTGGTCCTGCTCTCCCTTCTTCTCGAGTGCCTCCCTATAAAACTATCAAAAATCTTCCATCACTTCTTACAGCTTCTGACACCACTTGGAAACACTACAGTAAATCAATTCAATTCTGACTCCACCGGAATTAGGCCAGACCCCACAGGTTCAGGACAATCCTCTGCAAGATTGTCCTTTGGGCACCAGTGGCAAGTTCGGGGTTTTAGGCCACGTGCACACTTCTGACCAAAGGGCTACAAACTTTGTGATTCCCACCACCCCCTTGGGTTTGATGATTTGCTAGGATGACTCACAGAACTCTCTGAAAGCACTGTTCTTACGATTATAGCTTTATTGCAGAAAAAGGATGCCAAGAAGCCAAAAGAAGAGACACATAGGACAAGGTCTGGGAGGGTGCCAAGTGCAAACTACTGTGTCCTCACCTCATGGAGTCAAAACACATCATCCTTCTGGCACAGAGATGCATTTTCTCAGTCGTGGAAGCTCCTGGGAGCTTTGAGTGTCCTGAGTTTCCACATAGTTGAGCTCAATCTCCAGCCCTCTCTCCTCCCAGAGTTTGGGGAGGTGGGCTGATATGCCCTGACCCAAAGCCCCAACCCCTGAATCACAAGGTTAGTCTTCCTGGGGTGGCCGGCTCAGATTACAAGGGTGGCTGGCCCCTCCCTGCCATTTATTAGCACATGGACTATCAGGGGTGGTCCTGGGCCCACCAGGAAGAACAAAAGACACACCTATCAAAGGAAACCCCAAAAATTCAGAGGTTGCTTCCCCACGAACTAGGGACAAAGAACCACCAAGTTTTTCATTATACTATACTCTTCTCTCCTGCTTCTCGGTAGGAGTCTTTTCCAAGGTCAATGATGAGCACAAGTCCTCCTCTTTATGCTGCCATCCCTGGTCACCCCGGCCAAGCCTGGTCTGGGCTCCTTCAGGACTCCCTGTGAGTGCACTCATGGCGCTCCCCCTTCCTTTCTAGTGTTTGAACCGGGTCGCAGCTGATGCCATCGTGACAGCCCCGACTCGTAGATTTTCTGAGCTCTCACCAGGGCCTTGGACCCAGCTGTGAGAATGAAGGGCCTTGAACCCACTTCCAGCCAGGCTCTGGGTGATCAGCCCCCGAGCTCCATCTCACAGCTGTCAACACCCGGCCCAGCAGTCCCACAGGTGCACTCGGCAAGGCAACCCGGGCGACCACGTGCGTGTCTCAGAGTCCCCACACGGCCCTTCACCTTCACCTCAGGCAGGAAGGGTCTTTGCTCCAAAGGATGTTGCTAACGTGTGTAATCTTAACTTTTTCCTCATATTTACAATGTTTTACTCAGCAAGGTTTCCCTTCCTGGTCTGCAGCCTGATCCGTGACGTTTCTGAAACCTCAAGGGAAGACAAAATGGGGAAAAAAGGGATTAGGAGAAAATGAAGCAAGAACGCAAAGGGGCTGGCTGCTGATTGGCTAGTTAATAAGTCAGGGCGATGAATATGTTGGGAAATGGGCACGGTAGAGTGGGATCCTTGGTCTAAATGGGTACAAGGATTGCTTCGCTGAAGGCCGCTGTTTTATTAACTTCTCTGAGAACAAAGTAAAACCCACAGCAGGATTCTGTCCAAGCAGCCCAGAATCCCAGCTCTAGTTCAGAAAGCTGAGTTCTCAAGTTGGAAGTTATCAGAGCTGGAGGCAGGAAACCTGGGCCAATGTCTGTGTGCTTACCAGGCGCTGGCAACGCAGTGAGCACCTCGACTTGTTTCTCATCGCATTCCCCAAGAGAGGCACTCCTTTTGCCCCATTTTACTGGTAAGAAAGTGGAGTCCAGAGAAAGATTGGGATATTCCCAGAGCCACACAGATATGCTCTAGGTCCTGCTCAGCTATACCTTCCAGTTGACAGCAACTCCTGAGGCCTTGGTCACTGAAAACAGCTGTGCAGAGACTGAGGGTGAGGGGCACAGCCCCTACAAGCTGCACCTGCCCAAGCGCTGGCTCGTTCGTCTCGGCTCTGTCCCTTTGCCTTGAGGTTGCTGTCATTTAAGAAGCCAAATAACAAACTCTCCTTCCAGTCCAAGTCAGCAAGTATTTACTTAGCACCTACTGAGTGCCTTGAAGGCCTTTAGACTATACCTGGCCACTGCCTCAAAGCCCATCATTCGTTCACAGAACCTGCAGCCAAGCTTCCTCCATCCTGGTTCCCAGAAGCCTAGATTCTCTTACAAAAACCATAGCCTCTGCACTCAGACACATTCTAAAACCTATTGCTTTTCTAATCATCAGTGTGAAACCATCTCCCGTCACATCCAGGAGATAGAATACCCACTGCCCCCTGCTCTGATCATGTAGTTGGCTTTATTCATCAGAAGGGGCCCTTCATTCCATTAGCATAATTGCTCCAGGAGAACACAGGGCATCATCCTTGAAAGCAGAAAATATTCAGCTGCCTGACAGTGGAACCTCCAGAAGTAACTGATATCTCATTCCCTGTGGATGAGATGTCGCACTGTACCCACTCAGGCTAGGTCCTGACACGGGCTGTGGGGAGAGATCTACCCTTCCCTCCTCCAGGGGTGACACTTCCCACTAGGCCTAGAGAGAACTCAGGCTCTCTGTCCTGCCACACTCCCAACAGAGCCTGCCTCCTGGCTCATTCCTGGGTCTCCTAACTATCTCTCTATTTTCATCCCCCTTTCAATGTTCTCTATCTCTTGCCGGCAGAAGGCTCACACCACCATTACTGAAGCTATAAAACTGGAGGGAAGATGGATGGGTGTATGGATGGATAGCTGGATAAATGAAAAGGCTGTCAGACCCCTTATATCTTCCTGACCCATGTGGTCCAGTCTTTATGCATACACACACAGTCTGGATTTAAAATAATTCAAAATAACAGCAAGCCTTTAATCTGCTTCCCCCAAAATCAATAAAAGGAATCTATTCTGTAAGCCACCATCACCACTGCCAGCGACTCACCTTCTCCTCGTCTCCCACAGCCCCCCTATTCCAGGACTTCCCTTCACATCCCCCAAGGAAAACCGCGTCTCTGCCACCCTAACTCCCCCTCCAGCCCTCTCTCTCCTAGTTCCTGTTAGATGAGTATTAGATGAATCTCTCCTCTCGGGGGTCTCTTTCTGAGTCTGGGGCTGCACCATCAAGGCCCAAGTACCAGCCGCTGAGAGGCAGATTCTCTTCCAGGGGCATTAGGTGGGGTGAGAGGCCAAGGGGCACAGGGAGTAAGCCCTCTGTCCATATGGGAAGGGAAGAAAGGGAGGTCAGATAACTCGTTAGCTAAGAGCTGAGAGCCACAGTCTAGATCTATGTGCGGTCTGGATCAAGGTGAGCTCCAGCAAATCGTTAAACCTTAGCCAAAAGGAGATGGCAACACCTGCCCCTTACAGCTGTTGCATTAAAGAAGTTAACAATGCATGTGAAGTCTCGGAACAGTCCCTGACATAAATAAAGTAAATGTCAGCTGTCATCATTTAGGGCTGTAATTATCCCTTCATCAGATAGCTAGACAGCTTCAGATACAGAGATTGATAGGAAGTCTTAGATCGAGTGGAAAGGAAAGCTCGAGATCACTTAGCTACTACCCCCCCACCCCTTCCCAAGGAATTCCTATTCCACATTCCTACCAGGCAGGCATCAAATCTTCCTACATGCTCCTTCAGTGATATGGAACTTGCTTCCCACCAATGAGTTCTGCAAAAAGAGAGAGAAAAGAGTAAGAGAGAGACTAACAGTGCCTTCAAGGAAGGTACATATTCCAGAAATGTACCTTTGGGTTGGTTGTTTCCCCAAAGGAGGGTGTATTAGTCAAGATTCTTGTGGTGGAAAACAAGAAAATCAACTAAAAGTACTTTCAACTACAATGGACATATATTGGCCTATTAACTAAAAGTCCAGAAGCGGGGCTTTCAGGCAAGGCTCGATCCAGGCACCCAAATGAAGTCATCATGGCTTGATCTCACTTTCACCACCTCGTAATTCTGATTTCTTCTGTTTTGATCAATTTCAAATACAACTTCTTGTGGTGGCTGCCAGCAGCTCTGAGTTTTTATCCTACCAGCTTAGTATTTCCAATGACGAAAGGTAAACTTGTCCAGCGATTCCTGCAAATGTACCAGGATAAGTTTTGTTCGGACTGCTTTGGGTGACATGCTGTCTTTGAGCCAACCACTGTAGCCAGGAGTGTGAAATGCATTGATTGGTTAGCCACTCTCACCCTTTGCAGACAGAAGGATTGGCATTCTCTTTCCAAAAGAGGGGGATTGGGTGCTGGGCAGATAAAAGCAATGGAGATCTACTCCAGGAGAAAGAGGTTTGGGGGTGAAAGTTACTGGAACTGCATGGACACCCCCATGCTCCCTGTCCCCTTCCAGCCCCCCTGCCCTGCACCAGTCTGAAGATGAGGAGAAGCAGCCCCCCCACCCCCAGCAGACTGCTGAGGAGTCAGTGTGAGGGAGTCGCAGGCAGGGAAGAGGGGCCTCTAAAATTCCCATCTTTGGCACCACAGTTACATCCCTCCCCTGCCCTGCCTGACCGCGGGCCTTTCTGGGCACCACACCGCACACGGGCCTCGCCCTGCAGGCTGCACTGCACCCACTGTGATCTGCCCAAGAGCCTGCAGTGTCCTTGCCTGGGCTGACGTTCTTAAGGACAGGGCTCCCATCTGGCTCATCCACCAGGTCTGGCACAGAGCGAGCACTGGCTAAATACTGACCCAATTTGTCATTGCCCTGTTCCCCACCAAGGTGAACCCTTGGAGCACTGCCTGTTCCCTTTTCTACCTCCCATGCAATTTTCATCCAACTCGGGAGGCCAGTCCAGAATGGATGAGACAGATGGAGCTGGGCTCCCTGCCTTCTCGGACTGGTGGGTAAAATGCACTGTTGAGTACTCTGCAACCCAGAATGCTCTGCAGGGGCTGCCTGGGAGCACTCAAGGGAAGGCAGGGGCCAGAGAGGATAAGGACAGCAGAAGGAGGGCTCGCATCCCAGAAAGGCCCAGAAGTGGCAAGGGGGGCACCTGATGTGGGCCATGAAGGATGAATTAGAAAGAAAGTAAAGGAAGGTTTGGGGCAAATGGAAGCCTGCCATAAGGAAGGGCAAATGCAAAGCATGCAGGCAGGAAAATTCAGAAAGAAATACAGAAACAAAGTCTAGGTCATTTGGGACTCAACTATTTCTGTTTCCCTTTGGGGCCCTGAATGCCAACAGTTCAAAAGCATTTTTCAATAAATACAGATTAAAAAGGCTTAAATCTCTGTTTCCCTTTTCTCCAGATGCATAATGATAAACACCCCTGGGATGAGTGGGATTTATATAGGCAGGTTTTTGCACGTTTGTTTTATATATCTGAACTGTGATTTATAAATCATATTTGGTGCTCTTGGCTGGAGGGTAAATTGCTTATCCAAGGAAGAGTGTCAGACGATGGAAGGAGAGGCAGAGATGTGGTTGCTCAGATGTCATCATATTACTCGAGATGAGACGGTTTTGAGGGTGGACATTTCTGCCTTACCGATTTTAGCGTTCCTTGATTTCATATGCTCTCTGCTGGTAGCCATGGACTTCTGAAATTGGCTTTCTGTTGAGCACATCACCCAAAGAATTCAAATCAGGGGCTTACGGGGGCCCAGCACTCTCCTCAGCAGAACAAGTGAGTTAGGAACAGAGCCTTTGGGGCCCAGCAGGCCTGCGCTGAGCTCAGCTCTACCCTTGAACCTCATCTTGCTGAACCGCAGTTTCCTCATAGCTAGAGTGGGACAGTAACGCCTTTCCCATGGGGTCTTTGCAGGACTGAATTTGAACGCATCTGACACAGAGCAAGCGATTATAAGTGGGGTCAACTCCCAAAGGCCTACCCAAGAGTCACCCCAGCATGGGTTACCTGAACTGCTCCCTCCCTGCTTCCAGAACCTGCAGGAGGTCCATGAGGAGGTAGGGAATGTCTACACTTTCAGTCAAATCTCTTGAGGAAAGAGACACTGGTTTTATTTGCTTTCTTGCTCTGTCGTAACAATCTGCAGGGATGGCATGTGGAAGCACACGAACGTGGGGCTACAGTGTGGTGCTGGGCTGGGCCAAGGGAGCCTTTTTCTGCTACCCCCAAGCACTACAGAGAGCACAGGAGCATTCCTCTACCGACCAGGCACTCACAAAGTGTGCCACTTAGAATCTGCTTAGGAATCCAGCAAGCACTGACAATGTCTGCACTCTACCAACAGAATGTCTGCCCTCCATACTTATCACCAGATGCTATCCCAAGAGCTACCCACGACTATCCGTGAGCCTAACCAGACCTTCCTCGATGTCCCCGTCAGGCCACCAGAATTTATTTTCTCTAAATTTAGCATTTAGGAGAAAATTACAGTCGATGGAAAATAACGCTGAGGATGAGAGACCTGGAACCTCCCTCTGTGATCTGTCCCCCTCCCCACAGACCCCTGCCCAGCCACACACTCCTGTGGAGAGAGCCCAGCTCGGGGCTGTAATCGCAAGACACCACTACTCTCCAAAAGCCAAGAAAGGTTAAATTTGGTTTATTAAACTAGATTTCCTGAGACAAAATGTAGACGCATGCCTTCCAGAAAAGATGCCAATAGTGTTGAAATAAAGAATTATTTGTCTGAGCCCAAGTTGATTCGAAAATTAACCTAAAATAATCAGTTCCGTGAGCACTTTGGCTTGTGAGATTTTACAGAATCCTTTCAACCATCATGCAACAAGTATTTCCAGAACACCTCTGGGCCTGCTGCCACTGTAGATTCAGGAGTGTCCCCTGTGGGCTGCCCTCAGGACCAGGTCCACCCAGGCACACCCAACCACAGCACCAGGGGGCCGAGGGGGCCTGCTGGAGCTGCATTCGCACAGGGCTATGGGTCCACAGACGAGCTGGGAGTGAGAGCACGCTGGAGTTTCACAGTGGAGTTAGGGAACAATGTTCTTATCCTAGGATGAGAAAATAGCAGAAGCGACTGTTAGCTGCAGAAGAGCAGAGGGGAAGGGGAGCATTTTAGCCTGGGTTCCCCTAGAAGTGCCCTCTGAGATACGATGCAAGTAAAAGTAGATTGGGGAGGGGGAGTTCCCAGGAAATCCCAGTAGAGGAGCAGGGAAGTGAGGCAGGGAAGGGAAGGCCGCTGCTAAGGGGGTTTGTTACCAAGCCAGGGTCTGCTGTGGGCAACCAGGGCTTAATCCCTCTGGGGATCTGGGAGACAACGTACAACACACACCCGAGTTATCCCACCTACAGGCTGAGGGAGCTGGGACAGCTGTACAGCGATTCCCACGAGGCCTTGGCCAGGGCTGCCACTGGCGGGGGCAGGCATCAGTTCCCTGGTATTTCATGTGGGCAACAAAGCAGACTCAGAGCAGACCAGCCTTCAGGCAGAGAGGCCCAGGGGTTGGCAGTAAGCATGTGGCCGGGTGGGCACAAGGCAATGAGGACAAGGGGACACAGACAGACACAGGGGAGCATTTGGGAAGAGGAATGGGGGAGAAAAAGCAGAAAAGTTACAGTCAAGCCAAACCTGGGAACCTTGAATGTCAGATCAAAGAGTCTGGACTCTATTCCACAGGCAGCAGGGAGGTAACAAAGGTTTTTGAGCAGAGGAGTAACCAGATTAGAACTTGGTTTTGGGAAAATGAATCTGGTAGGGTGTATCGGAGAAGGACAAACAGAAGGAAGAGAGTTAATTACAGGCGAAGGTGGACGGTAGGAAATGCCAGTTCACTGCCCCGTAAGCAATGCAGACCTGCTCAGAGAGCCTCAAGGAAACCAGGAGTCAGGGCCTGGTGACGCTGGTTCCCAGGGCACCTAGGATGAGAGGGGGCAGGAAGACAACTGCCCACCATGATCTCACTCCCCTCCCAAGTCCAAATTTCAGGCCAAATGAGAAACATC
This sequence comes from Bradypus variegatus, assembly GCA_004027775.1. Classification (NCBI taxonomy): domain Eukaryota; kingdom Metazoa; phylum Chordata; class Mammalia; order Pilosa; family Bradypodidae; genus Bradypus; species Bradypus variegatus. The sequence continues at coordinate 43,906 of PVKY010000464.1, forward strand.
CGCCACTGGGCATTGAACAGACGGCTTTTCCACATCTTTCCCAGTACTTATTCCATCCAACGCAAATGTGGATTGGAAGCCACAGGGTTTGCAAATGCCACTGTGCCATTTGAAGCTAGGATCCCATTTGCCAACTTGTAGCCTGCATTTCAGACTTTACTTCAAAAGAGAGAGTTGTCAACGCTGACTTATAAATAAATGAAGAAACTAAATAATGCATGCCTGCCCAGGATGGCTCTGACTCCCTTGATGTTGATATAAAAATCACTGACATAAATGGCCCTACAGATAGAAGACCCTCAAAAGGAAACAAGGAGAACTTGCTCCCCATTAATTCCATACAAATCACTGAGACACTGCTTTTCCTTGCTCCTGACCAGAGGTGTGGCAAAGGAATGCTGCCTCCAGGCAGGGCTGTGCAGGGCTCCCTGCTACCCCTTCTTCACCCTCTGTGCCTGCAACCCCAGTCCACAGGCTCCCCAACAACCAGCCTCAATTCAGAAGCTTTATCTCACAGTTCATGGGTTACCATCCAGCCAGGTGCCCAGGGCAAGGGGGCAGAAGAGTTAGATCTGAGAAGCATCTCCAGGAGAAACCAGACGTAGTTTTGGCAGGCTGAAGCCGAAGTAAAGATTAACTGCTCAGGCTGACAGGTAGCGTGCCTGAAGCTTCCGTCAGGCTGCAGAAGATTCGCTGGGAGCAGAGCAGGGTGGAGACTTCCTTCGGGAAGCCCCGCTTCCCAGGTAACAGCAAAGAAGGAACTTCAGAGCAGACTTCCCACACTGGTATGGTGTGGAAAGAGGACCGTGTGGAAAGAAGACTGTGGCATCTGTGCCCCTTCCCCAGGAATGCCTGGGCCCAAATCACAGAGGGCTGAAGGTAGGTCAGCATTCATTCATTCATTCATTCATTGGTACCATCATACATTCAGTCAGCAAAATTTACTGAGAAGGCACAGATGAAGGAAACCTCCTCTTGGGGATCAGGGAGTGAGTAGGTGGCCTAGTTACTACCATGCTAAAACAACCATAACAGGTGAGACAGAGGCTGTTTTTCCAAACCTCTGGGCAGGGGTCCTGCCCTTACCACCTAACAGCTGTTTGTCCTTGGACAAATCATTTGATCTCACTAAATTTCAGTTTCCTGTCTATAAAATTAGGTGATAACAGTTCTCACTTGAGTATGTTTGATAAGAAAAAGATGTGAATGGGAGGTGTTCAGCAAAATTCTTGGCCTCCTTAGGTGCTCAATAGGCATTGTAAATTCGTCTCAGCCTCTCAGGGCTGGCCACACTTGAGGAAGACTCCACTTACTGAGGAGCAACCAATGCACAGATAGGATAAGAACCTTGAACAGGACACACAGCTAACAAAGGGACATGCAGGCAGCTCTTGCAGCTCCATTCTTAACCTCTGCACTCCTCTGACTCCCAAAGAGAAGCGGCAGGAACCGCATATAGTCTCATGTAATCGTCACAATAACCCTATGATGGGAGTCATAATTATCCCCATTTTTACGTGAGAAAACTGAGGCTCAGAGAGGAGAGGCAAGTAGCTTACTCAGTAAACAGATGGATTCCCAAGCTTGCCCACAGTCTGCAACCACATGCACTGCCCTTCATCCAGCCCTCCCTTGCAGGCCTCACCACTTTCCGGTCTCAGAACCATCCTGATCACCAAGCAAGTTCTGTTCTGCGTGCTTCCCTGAATGAATCAAGTTCATCCTGACTTCTTTGCCTCTGAGAAGCCAGAGAGCTGACGGTCGCCATCCTATAGCGATGTTCTGAGTAATGACCACTCTCTTAGCTGGAAGTCAGGTTGACATGAATCCCCAGTGTAGACGTGCCACAACAATGTGCTGTTTAAATAAATGTTCTGATGAAGAGTCACCTGTAAAGCAAATGTCATCTTTTCATTTGTCATGCTGCTTCTTCAGATAGCAATGAGAATGAACCTCTTACGATGGCTCACACCACAGCAGTAGCTGACATTTATTGATAACGTAATAAGTGCCATGGCTATCCTAAAAACATCAGAGAATTATCTCAGTGAATTAGGACACTAGCCCTATAGATAAGTTCTGATGTTACCCCCTTTTACAGATGACGGTCCAGGTAGGCCAAGGCAGCGAGACTCGAAGCGTGGCCCCTGGAAAAGCGGCATCAGCACCACCTGGGAATATGTTAGAAATGCATATTCTGGGCCCTACCCCAGGCTAACGTGATCAGAAATTCTGGGTGTGAGTCCAGCAGTCTGTGCTTCCACAAGCCCTCCAGGTGATTCTGATGTATGTTACCATTTGAGATCCACTCGGCTGGAGATAACAAAGGATCCGAAAATCTCAGTGGCTTATTGCCGGGGTTGGCAAACTATGGCTGAGGACCAAAATCAGCCCAGTGCTGGTTTCTGTATGTCAAGTTTTATGCGAACACAGCCATGGCCATTTTCTTGCACGTTGTCTACGGCTGTTTTCCCCGAAAGAAAGGCGAAATCGAGTAGATGCCACAGAGAACGAATGACCCTCAAATCCTAAAATATTTCTTCTTTGGCTCTATACAGAAACAGTTGCCGACCCTGGTTTACAGCAGCAAAGGCTCATGTCTGGGTCACACTGCAGGTCTCCAGAGGCGGTGGCCACTCTGCTGCCCGTTTGTCTCTTTGGCAGCAGGATGTTGGAGCTGGCACTATCTGGGGCTCGGCCAGGGATCCTGGCAGAGGGAAAAGAGACATGGAGAACCGTGTGCTACTGCTTAAAGCCCCAGCCCTGAAATAACCCGAATCACTTCCATTCACAGCTCACAGGCCAAGGACTGACCCCCCACCACCCCGGAGTGGGTAAGACTAATCCTTCCCCAGGGAGGAGCTGCAAAATTTGTGAACAGCAATCTAATCTGCCACAGCCCACTCGTCTGTTGGCAAACATTCTGCCTGCTCTCCCTCCACATGCAGCACACACACCCTTCCCCAGGGGAGAGGGCCCTCGCCTGCCTCAGCGTCTGCTCAGGAACGTCTCTGTGACCCCATGAATGGAAACAAGCCCCTGCCCCCCACACCCCACGGGCAGTAGTGGAACAGACAAGGGACAGCCACAGTACACCTTGCCAGGCCCTGCCCCGCTGGGCGGAAACTGTGAGGGGATGCTCCTTAATTCCACTCCTGGGAGGAATCCTGTAGTTGCTGTTCCACTGCTCCCTTGACCACACCTAAAGAGGGCCATGGGGAAGATGCTCTACCTGGGGGAACGCGCAGCTTTCTCAGCCCGCTTCCTGACCATGCAAGGTCTAGGGCAAAGGGGCCGTTGGAAGTCTCAAGCAGCCACAGCCTCTGTTTGCCCAGGCTGGTGGCTCTTTCAGCAGCTGAACTCTCTCAAAAACACATTCTTATCTATTTGATTCCAGGCAGATCGTGGTACCATTTGCCACACTTGTGGTCCTTTTCTCTCTGCTTAATTGTGGGTATCTTGATCAATCAGGCTTCTATGGTGGAGCTGTACCCCTAGTGTTTTCTTCCTGAGCAGTAATGGGGAAACTAAGGCTCAGAGAAATGCAGCACCTGTGGGTTTGAACCCAACTATCTAGGGCTCCAAAGCCCAAGCTCCCATCCACTTCTCCACTGCTGCTGTGCACATCCAAAATCTCCAGCCTTATTTTTCTGTTTCGTGTTAAATAATCCCAAAACCTTAATATAACACTCCACAGGCTCAAAGAAACTGAAATAGAGGTCCCTTTTAACCAATACTTTATTTCACAGATATTCCCTTGGTTTCCTCTGAAGACTCAGATGTTCTTCTCAGACTTCAGTGACTATTAGCATCACCTGGGGAGGTGCTTGTTAACAATCCAAAGTCCCAAACCCCACTTTGGCAGGATCTGATTTTGTAGGGTTGGGTGGAAACTTGAACCTGCATTTTAATAAGGTAGCCCTCTCCCAGGTGGTTCTGATGCAGATGGCTGGCTTGCTACTGTCTGAGAAATAGTGCCTTATTCGTTCTCTAATTTCCACCTGGCAGGGGATGAGTAACATTTTGTGAGAAAGTAGCAGCTTCTTTGGAAGGTGCTTGAGAGCATGTGAGAAGCACTTCATTAATTTTCACCCTCGTCCTTGGAGGTGGCGTCGTGATAGTTTCAACTATCCCTCAATTATTTGGAGGGATTGAAATGTTCTTAGAGAATAAATGTAGAAACAGAAGCTCTGTGACTGTGGAATGCACCCAGCAGGCCAGCGTGGACGTGAGGTTACCCAGAGCAGACCACAGTACTGCAGGATACACAGGGCAGCCAATCCTCAGGGCCCAGACTTCAGCCACAAGGTGCAAGAACGTGCTACCCTTACCTCACACACCCCTCCCAGAAGGAGGGGAGGACAGGACAAAGAGAAAGAAAGAAGGAAAGGAGTTCACCATTGTTGGCTTGAATCCAGAGGCCACAGACAGGCTTCACCAGGTTTTCTAAAATATTGAATTAGTTCCCCAAATTTTCAAATCATTTAGCTCCATATAAAGATTCAAAGCTCTCAGTTTTCATGAAGATTCAGACGCTCTGGAAACATTCCAAGCTAATAGCAGCTGTTCACTTTGGGCAGGGCCCTGCAGGATGGCTTCTCTCCTCCACCTTCGACTTTTTACCTTCCAGCCCCCATAGGTGACTAGGATGACAACCCCGGTCTCCTCCATCCACTTCTGGTCACAGAAACTTAGCCCGCTGGCACCACAGTGCAGCCTTTGCAAAGGAAGCCAGCGTGCCTGCCCCTCTCTCAGTGGTCCAATCCCAGGCTCGCAGGTTCTGGGCAAGTGGGGACTGTGCCTCAGTGACTGGAAAACGCTGTCATCTTCCGGGGAGCCCCATGTCCGGCAACCTCATCCACACCTCCAGCAAAGAAGCAAGGACTTGAACAATTTGTCATAAACTG
>PVKY010000465.1:0-48802 GCA_004027775.1 Bradypus variegatus
CGTGAGAGTCCATGGGAGAATGCGTGTGTGCATGAGGAAGGGGGTGGGGACTGCGCTCAGCTGCAGATGGGCTTTCAAGGTCTCCAAGAAACAGTTTTGTTTCCTAAGTGACTGGCCTCCTGGGGCCTCCAGCCCAGACTTGAAGGTTGTTTCAAGATCATAAAAGAGAGGGGGGGGGGTGGGAGGGAAGGAAGAGCTGGGAAGCTCCATCATCTCGCCGCCCCTGCCCCTGTCTCTTCACCCACTTCTGCACCCAGATTTGGGCCCAGCTCCCCAGGCCTGTTTGCCCCTTTCCTCCCCGGCAGTCTTCCCTCTGGGCAGTCTCTCCTTCCACTCCTTCCAGCTCTCCTTTCCCTTCCTCTTCAGGGCCTGTGGTCTTGTCACCATTGCCAGCTTCCAGGGCCTCATAGGGAACTCATGGGTGTGTGGGTGAGAGATTTCTCCTTTCCTGGGGGGTGTCTTGGGGTGATAGGATAGAAGGGGGGCCTGGGGACGATCTGGGTGGCTGTGACCAGCACCCCAGAAAGGTGCCCTCTCCCTCCCCCTTCTTCTCCCGTCCTCTCTCCTCCCCACTTCCCTCATATTGTAGTGACCTTGTGGTGGCAAGGGTGGGCTCAGAGCCACACAGTAACTGTCCACGTCCTGCTGCTGCCTCAGTTTCTCCACTGGACCTCAGGCACCATGCTGGATTTTTTTCTCTATCTCTGCCTTGGCATCCACTCCTTTGTTTTCTTTCCGGTCTTCCTTTCCAGTCTATCTAAAATAGATTCTGAAAATCTCTTCCTCTGTCTCTTCTTAAATCTATCATCTTTAATCTTTCCCTCAGATTATTTTTATTACCCTTTTTATTTTTGAAACCACATTATGAAGAATTCAGAACATAGAGAAGAGGAAAAAAGCACCCAGAATTTTCCTCAACCTCTCTGCCTCTGCTGCATCCCCACTCCTTACTTCTCTCTGGGTTTGGATGGTGCCGCGTTTCTGTTTCCTACCTAGACACACAGGTAGAAGTCCGCGGAAGCAAAAGGGGTCCTGTGTCAACCCCTGCTCCTTGAGCACGATGACCCAGGATGCTCTGTGTGTCTGTCTTCTCACCTGGCCCTGCCCAAGGTCCCCACCATAGTCTAATGAGAGTTGCCTGCAAGTCAGGACAGCAGAGATTAGTCCTAGTTGGGCCACTAACCACCCGTGTGTCCTTGGACAAGAGGCTTCCCTGCTCTGGTCTTAGCTTCTTTATCTAAGAAACAAGGAGCAGGACCAGAAAATCTCTGAGGTCCTTTCCTAGCTCCGAGAACCAGCATTTGGAGACTTGGCTTCAGAAGGAGATCCTCAGGGGTAGGTGCTCCTATTGTTTATTAGCATGGGGGAAGTTGCTTCAGCTTTGTCTATAGGTGTGATCCTAGAAATGGGCCCGAACCCTTTAACTCTTGGCATAGAAGCAAGGAAGGATTCAGGGTTTGGGCAAAGACTGAAAGATAGGGCAGGGGTTGGGACTCTTCTGGGGAGAAAGGCAGGGGAAACCTTGCACAGCTAATACCAGATGGGTCTGTTTGCACTATGGGGAAGATGGGGTTAATGGGCTTGCTGAGTGTGGGGAGCAGGGGTCACAGCTGGGCCCTCCAGGGTTCCTGTTTGCCTTTGATTCCATCTGGGCAGGGAGGGAGCAGCCCCCACCAGCCCTCTGAGGCAGGTTTGCTTTGGCAGGAGATCTGACCCAGCCACTGGCCCTGATCACCCCACCCCTCTGCTCCCCCTATCCAGAGGCAGCCTGGCTGGGCCCCCAGTCTCCCCCTTCCTACTTGCTTCTTCTCTTACTGGGCCCCCTCCACTTGGTCAGGACACAGCTCTGTTTGTCCGCCTATCCCCTTTAGCGTTTTGGCCACTCAGCTAGGACAGGATGCCCTGCAGACATCTGGCACATAGGGCCACAGCCTCGCTCCCACACAATGGGCTATCCTTGGGACTTCGGAGAGCTCAGCCTGCTCTGTGCCTCAGTTTCTCTGCAAGTCCAAGATCCTTTCACTCTGGTGCTCCTGCCTGGATGTTCTTAGCACTGCCTCCTTGGGAAGCGTGGGCACCCTGCTGGTTTGACTCAATCAACAGTGCTTGCTCATTTTCATGGTGACACATCATTCAGACATTCGACCAGCATTTGTAGAGCGCTTAGCACGTTCTATGAGAGGCACTGGAGAGACAGTTACCACCAAGGCAAATCAGGTTCCCACCCTCATGTTGGCTCATGTTCCTTTTGCTGAGATTCTCATGCCATTTAGTTACCAATCCATCCATTCCTTCACCCTGTCTCTCCAGGGAGAGCTCAAAGCCCTTGGGGACTCCTACCCCATTTTCCCGAGCTACCCTCACTTCCCGACCTCCATTCTTGCTAAGCGCCATTGGAAGGGCCCGGACTCTGCCTGCCACCTGCTCAGTTCCCTCATCACGCTGATGTGGGAGACAAGGCTGGGCCGTGGTGCACTGGAAATGGCTCTGAGCTGGATTGGAGGGCAGAGGCTGGTGATGGAGGACTTGCTCTACCATTTACCAGCTGTGTGACCTTGGAGAAGTCCCTTTACGTCTCGTCAGTAAAGTGAGGGGGTTGGCCTAGCTAGCGGTTCTCATCCCTACCTGCACATTAACGTCCCATGCCTGGGCCTCACCCCCAGGGATCATGTTTATTTGGTCTGAGGTGGGGCCCAGGCATCAGTATTTATTTTTTAAAAGCTTCCCAGATGATTTAATGGGCAGGCAGAGTTGTAAACCCCTGAGCTAGATGGTCTCTAAGATCTTTTACTCATCATAGTTACCGGCTAATGAGGCACCACGCGCAACATTTTAACACTTTGCAAGTGTCACTTCATTCAATCCTCTTAACAACTCTACTTTACAGATGGGGAAACTGAGTCACAAAGAACCTAAGGAGTTTACCAGGTAGGGGCGCTGGTATTCAAATCTAGGCAGTTTGATTCCAGAGCCTGCACGCTTCTCTTCCATGCTGTAAGGGTATCAAGAAAGATCCACTCTGGGTCCTTCTCTCCAGGAGCACATGTGCAGCAATCACCAGGCTGCAATGGTGAAAGTGACAAGTGGCCCAGGAGACAAAGCACTGGCCTTGAGCCAAGCACTGCTGGCTGCCTTTTGTACCCCAGTGCACTTAGGAGGCTGTGGAGTTCAGAAAACAGGAGGTGGTTCTCAACTGGAAGAGTCAGGCAGGACTTCACACAGCACGTGGCATTCTGGGTGGGCCTTGGCAGGTAGGTAGGATCTGGCTTGGAGTGACAAAGGAGAGCACATCCCAGTTAGAGGAAACTGTGTGAGCACAGAGAGCTGGGGCATCGAGTGCACAAAGAGGAAAATGGGAGCAGCACCGGAAATGGATGCTGGAGCCATTTCACGGAGGGCCTTGAATGCCAGACTGAACGCTATTCTAAATGCTAACATTTACTAAAAGGTTCTGATGATAAGTGTCACCAGGATGCTTGTTAAAAATACAAAATAGCAGGCATGTCTCTTAGGAACTGGTTCATGGGGGCTGTGGTGGGGACTGGGAATCTGCATTTTTACCATCCAGCAAGCTTGAGAAACACCACCATAAGCAATATGAAGCCATTTAAAGTTTCTGAGCAGGGGAGTGAGCTTCTTAAAATGGTGCTCTAGGAAGGCTCATTGACTGCAGGGGGTGTGTACGAGGTTGGGGTTTTGGGCTAGTAGGAATAAATAGGTAGGAGACTGTGGCAATAATTTGGCCAAGAGGTGGTGAAGCTTGGAAGCAAGACAGTGGCAATGGCAGTGAGGAGAAGGAGACAGATGAGAAAGATCCTTGGGAGGTAGAATTTCAGGATCTGGCAACTGAGTAGATGTGGGGATGCAGAAAGGAAGGAGTTAGAGATGGGAGAATGGTGGTGCCAAGTTAACTAAAATAAGAGTATGAAAGAAAGGAGCTTGTTTGGGAGGGAAGTCACAAGCTGGTGTTGAGGCATATTGCATTTGAAGTGCTACTGGCAGGACTTCCAGGTGAAGACACTGGGTGGGTGTTGGAAAATGGGGGACTGGAGCTTGTGAGAGACGATGGGCTGTGGAAGTCACCTGCATAGAGAAGGGTGAAGGAGACCACCAAGGAAGAGAAGTGAGAGGGACAAAGGGCCAAGGGCCTTGGATAGAACCTTGGATAACCTCTCCACTGGGGGAGAGGAAAAGGAGCTGGGTGATGGGGAAGTAGACAAGCCAGAGAGATGGGAAAACTGGCCAAGTAAAGGGGCCTGGAAGCCATGGGAGGAAAAAATTTTTAAAGGGACGAGAAACGAACAGTTTCAGATGCTGCAGAGAGGCCAAGGGGAAATGAAAATTGACCTTTTAGCCACTTTTATTTGTCATTTCAGAGGTCACTCCTGTAACTTCTAAGAAAACTGTTTCATAGAGGGTTGAATTGGAAATAAGATGTGAAGGGTTAAGGAGTGTGTGGTGAGGACACTGAGGCAGGAGTACAGTTTATCCTTTTTCAAGAGGACTGCAGGAAATGGAAGGAGAAAGAAGATAGTAGGTAACTCCTCTCCCACCCCCCCCCCATCTCCTCTCCCTTTGTCGCAGGTCTCTGCCCCGGTGCCCCAGCTTTGATCACAGCGAAGTACAGTGATACAAACTTTCTCATTTAATCTTCATGACAGTCATCAAAAAAAAAAAAAAATGAGGTCGGTACTATTATAATTCTCATTTTACAGGAAACTGAGGCTAGAGACAGTCAGAAGCAGGATCCAGGCCACACAGCTGGTAAATGGAGGTCTGTCTGAAGCCAAAGCTATGCTGTTTGGTTTTGGAATCCCAGCCCCAAATGTTTGACTTAGTCAGAACCAGGAAGCTTCCATTTTATTTCTTCTGCCTGAGCTCCCGATTGGTGCCCTCCCTCACAGCCTAATTTTTAGGTTTGTTCCATTCAGTCCCCTCTTCCCTGAGATCTCTAGTCCAGGCACTGGGATGCTCGATGCTGAGGACTTCTCTGAAGACCTGGAGTGGGCAGCCCTGCTCGCCTGGGCTCCCCAACACTCTCCTGCCTACTGAGCGGACCCCCACACCTTGTCATTTCCCCAGCCATGAGTTCCTTCCCTACGTGATTATTTATATTACACACATGCAACGTGACGGCATGGTTAAGAATCTGCCCGTGCAGTCAGAAGGCCTGGGTTTGAAATCCTACATCTACCATTAATTGGATGAATTTTTTAGCTCCCCTGACCTTCAGTTTCCTTAACATCTCTAGCTCAAAGAGTTATTTTGAGAATAAAAACGCTTAATGAATGTTAGCTATTATTTCTGTCCTTGTTTTCCAATGTCCTGGCCTTGGGACTGCAATGTCTTTGCCTGCTGTATATGATCTCCAGCACCCTCCCCTCCACAGAAGACAGACCTCAGCCCTTCCTGGGCCACCCAGAAAGCCAGACTCTAAAGGAGGAGAAGTTTCCACTAGCTATTGATGAAAGTGACCAGAATAAGATGGATTCCAGAGGGGAAAAACAGTATCCGCTAAGGAGGAAATGCAGCCACCAGAGAGAGAGGAACTAGAGGACGCTTTTGTCACTCACTCACCCTCATTCACTCTTGCTCACTCACTCACCTGGCAAATATCTGTTGGCCTTCCACCCCTTGCCAGGCACTGTGCTAGGCAAGGGGGCAGAGCAAAAAGGAGTTAACAGTGGCCTTGTGAGGCTCCCAGCCAAGATGGAACAGCAGATACAAATAAGCCCTGTAATTACAATATGGAGTGGGAAACGCCATCAAAGGCCTGAGGGCAGGGTGCTGTGGGAGCAGGGGAGGGTCGCGTTAGCATCAGGAATCTGTGCTCACACGCTCCCCCAGGGCGAGTGCATTCACCCCCACTTGTTCCATCTGTTTCTTTGTTGTTGTAGTTCTTATTTCTGGCTTTGTTTTTCCTTCACTTTCCTAATTGAGAGTCTTTGGAAAAATCCGACCCTTGTTTCAGTTGGACTGAGGGAAAGGAGAATCGTCCACTCTTTAGCCAGAATAGCCTGCGGGTGCCAGATTCCTGGAGAGTGCAGGTGCGGACAAGTGGATGATGTAGGGGCTGTCGATGGCGGTCGGGAAAAAGCCTGCTGTGCTGGGGCAGGAAGAGGTGAAGACTCAGGAGGAACTGAGCTTGGCTTCCAGGGCTGAGGCGGCTGCATGCTCCCCCCACTCTCTCCCTCACGCCCCCCTGTCCTCTGTTCCCATTGGAGGAGAGAGTCAAGACCCCCTCCCACCTTGGTTCCATTCCTCTTTCTCCACGCAGGGCACTTTGAAGGGCTGGGACCCTCGAGTTAGAAGTGAGTCTTCCATATCATTTGCAGCAGAGGGCTCTGTGTGTGTGCGTACACGTGTGTAAGTGTGCCCAACCATCGAACAGGTTCAGCCCTAGGCATCCAAGGCAGATTTAGTATGTGGGGCTTTTCCATAAAGCTCCTCTCATTCCATCTTCCCCCGTTGCACCACACAAACATGTACAACCTCCTCATTGTTTCCTCTTTTCCTAGGCCCCCCGCACTGCATTCATTCAACAAATATTTTTTGGAAACCCACTATGTGCCAGGAGCTGGAGATACATTAGTTATTTCATAAGGCTGCATAGACACCAGTTGTGTGCAAATGTGTGTGGGTGGCTGCATGTGTGAGTAACTGCAGGCAGGCTAGGGAAGCAAGAGGCAGAAAAATGCTACGAGCTTAAGTTCGGTGGTCAGACAGCTCAGATTTTGAATGCAGGTGCCACCACTTGCTAGCTGTATGGCCCTGGGTAGGTTATATAACTATCTGTGCCCCTGTTTCCTCTTCTGTAAAATAGAGATAATAATAGTACTTACCTCATGGGGTTGCTGTGAAGATGAAGTGAGCACGTGTGGAGAACTAAGAACAATGCCTAGTGTAGGGCAGGTATTCAGTAGTATTAGCAATTAATGTCGCTTCCTTCTCACTCCCCTTACTCAGAGCTGGGTGTAGACAAACCTGTGAATGACTCGGCCCCCAAATCTGTCTCTTGCTCAACCTCAGTGACTCAGAGGCAGCCACCTGTGCTAACCGCCTCCTGCTCCCTGCAGCTCATCGACAACACCCAACCCAACCAAACTGCTGCCATCTTCTGCGCTCGACTGATCCCTGCACCCCAGGCCACTCTGGCTGGGGGAGAAGTGATATCACACTGTGTGGGTTGCCTCGGCCCTGTGCCACCCTCCAGATGTGTGTCTGCACCACCAGCTTCCTCTTACCTGGCTCAGAATGAAGTAGAGGGATGGGGGAGCAGCTGTGGTGGAGCCCAGCCACCCAACCTTATGGGACCGGGGATTGGGGAACTTGTCAGGGGAAAGAGGATGAGGGGATTCCTGCTCAGAAGGATCTGTCTCCGGCATTCCAGAGTAGGCAGCAGCTGGCACAAATCCTGGGCATAGAAATGGTAGGGCCTCTTCAGGGATCAGGGCCAGGCCGTGACGAGGTCGGCAGTGGCACCATGGTCCCCTGTTCTTGAACAGCTGTGCAGTCCCCTTGGCATGGGTTTTGTGAGCTGGGGCAGGAGTGTGGGCTCAGTCAGGGCATGAGGTGGGTTCAGGGAGTAGCTACACACACAGAGTCTACCAGGAAGGAAGGAGGGAGATGAAATGTGAAGGTGTCTGTGCGTGCGAGAGAAGGAGGGATGGCTTTGCGGTTCTGTGAGTGTGTTTGGTATGCACGACAGCTGTCTGTTTATTTTCGTGTGTGCCTAGGTCCCCAGGTATGCACCTCTGCTTCAGTGCTGAGCTCATAGTCAGCGTGAGGGCTGGTTTTGGACTCTACCTCTGTCTCTTTGTCTTTGCCTGGTCATCTCAGCAATGCAGCTGAGAACAGTCTCCCTTTTGGGAGGGTGGGAAGATAGAGCTCATCAGGGCAGTACAGGTCAAGGCTTTATAAACACACAAACTAAAGGGCATTTCCATGTGTGATCCTTAGCTCCCCACAAAGCTGGGATTTACACCCACTGGAAAGAAAGCTAAGTGCTATGTGTGGGCTTGTGCCATTTCTATACTTCTGTCTGGTAGTACTTGTGCTTGTTTATTTGGTGGGTTTGTCACATTGTCCCCAGGGCAGCACCTGCCTCTGCAGCTCAGTATGTACTTGTATGTGCTGTGTCCATGTTTAAGTTAGTTTCCAGTGCTGTTTGTCTTTGAAAACAGGAACAGAGGTTAGAGGCAGACGCTCTATAGACAATCCTAGGTTCAAATGCAAGTTTGGACAGTAACTAGCCCCTTAATGTAGGACAAATTCCTTAACTTCTCAGGGGGATAATAATAGCACTAACCTCACAAGGTTCCGGTGAGGATTAAATGAGGTCACGTTATGCACCTGGCACAGGTCAGAATAGGTCAAGGGCCTTATCTTTGGATGTGCCCGTCTCTCTGTTAGCTGTGTTTCCATGGTGACAACTGTAACTGTGATATCTCAGCCAGATTAACTGCTTTAGGACAGAACATCGGTCTTAATTATCTTTAGTGCAAGTCACGCCCAAAAGTCACGCCACCCCAGCGCCACCTCATTGCCACCTCAGTCCTTGTACACACACGATCTGAAATGAATTAAATAAACATGTGAAACACAGGCCTGGCGTCTGATGCATGTGCACACCTGGCAGTACACAGAGGGCAGCCAGGCAGCTGGTGACGGCACAGTGACAGCCCAGCACCGCCACTGTCGGGGCCCGTGGTTGCTGCTGTACATCTCACCCCTTGACTTCCTGCAAGCCCAGGCCCCTGCCTCCGTCATGGCTCAGTCTGGCCTGAGACTCGCTGAAGCCTTCCTTCCTCTTTTCTCTGCTCACCCCACTGCAGGGCACCAACCTGGGTGCCCGGTAAGCCTGTGGTGTATTTTTAGGGGTGAGAGGAGTGGGTCCAGGGGGGCTCTCATGCCTACACCATGTATTCCTCCTTTGCATGTGCAGGTGTTGCGTATGTGTGTTTGCATCGCTCCATTGGAGTGTGTGTGTGTGACGTCTTTCTGTGCAAAGCCCCTCTCCCGTACAGCCTGGGTGTGTGTGACTTGCCTCGTGCCTGGCGCTTGCTCTCCTCCCCCCAGGTTTCCCAGTTACATAAGCGTCTGACTGGTGAGTCAGGCCTGGGCTATGGGCTCCCCCTGCTGGCGGCCTCTGGAACCCTCAGTCTGGGGAGGGGCAATAGAAGAAACTGTGGTTCTCCCAGAGTTTCCCGGCCGTCCCAACCCAAGCCGTAGGGTGAGGGATGGTCCCTTAGCTTCCTGGCTATCCCCTCTCATAACAGTCAGGCTAGAGCTTGGTTATTACTTGTTTATGGCATGTTTCCCTGGCACAGGGCAAGGGACCATGCTAGCCTTGTTTGCCATGACTTCTCCAGTGCCCAGCACAAGGCCTGGCCTTATCAGTATTTGTTGAATGAATGGGTTTATAGGGTGGAGAGGCTTGGGATGAGACAGTAGGGTGAGGTGGAAACAGCTGGCGGCTTTGGAGACAGGCAGGCCTGGGTTCTAGTCACACCTTGGCCACCTACAAGCTATGTGGCTTTGGGCAAGCTACTTAGCCCCTCTGAACCTCAGGTTTCTCATCTATTAAATGACCCCATCTTGCACAATTCCCTGTAAAGGCAAGAAAGAATATCTAAAATGGCATTATTGTGTATGCATTTCATAAATGGCAGCTACTATTATTACTATGACTGGCAATCTCTCTCCTCCTTCAAGCATCAGGAAGGCATTAAATCCACCCCACCCCCCAAAAAGAGAGGATGGTTTTCCTAAAAAAGGCTTCCCTATGACTTTCAGTTTTCACCTAGCTCAATCTGGTCTGCAGATGGATTTAGATGAAATGGGTCTGGAGAACCAGGCTGTGAATATGTCAAGTGGAAATAAACAGGTACTCTTCTGCCCTGTTCCTGGCCCTTCCTGGAAGTACTGGGAAGGGAGGGCTGGACCTCCAATTTCCTTTCCCAGCCTGCAGCATTGCACCTCAGAGCTTCTCCATGCTCTCCAAGGGCTCCTGAATGTGGCTGCAAGAGGCAACTCCAGAGCACCTGCTCTGAGCCAGGCACTGTGCCAAACTCTGGGAATAGAGAGTTGAGGAAGGTCTCCTCTGGCCTGTGCACTTACCCTTTCTGTGCCTGCTTCCTCCTCTGTCAAAGAGGGATGGGGGGGTGCTAGATGAGATCACCCTTCCATCCACCTGTCACTTTGACAGCTTTAGATTTGCAAACCTGTCTCTCCCTTCCCATCATTCTGGCCCCACACTTCCTGCCTCCTTCCCCTCTCCACAGCTGAGGAGACAGAGCCTCAGAGCCTCCTCCATTCTGCCACTTCCAGATCAGGCCCCACCCTTCCCAATACAGGGCGAAGTCCATCTCTCTTCACCTGAAAAAGAGACTCTTTCACCTAAACCCCAGGCTTGTCCTCTCCTTAGGTCTAAACTGAACCTCTTAGGAAGCAGCTTAAATATAATTTAAAAAACAAAAACCCATCTCCTATTTCACGTTGCCCTATGCCAAGCCCTTCCTTCATGTGCATTATTCAATTAATCACAACCCTTTAGTGGATGTCATCAACTTTGATTCGCAGAGGAGAAAACTGAGGTTAAATGAAGTTAAGCAACTTGACCAGAATCAACCAGCTAGGAAGTGACGGTGCCTAGCTGACCCACGCTCCTAACCCACTGTCCTCTGGTTCTGCTCCCTGAGGGAGTGGCAAACAGGTTTCCCTTGACCTTCGGGAACCCTGACTGCGCCCTTTAGCCCAGACCCTTTACCTTCCGGAACTCCTGGGTCCTGTCCACCCCCAATCTGCAGGGTTTGCAGCGAGGCCTAGCGGCCCAGATAACTGAATTCTAAATGCGTGGCCGCAGTCACCTCCCCAACCCCGTGATGCCTGCACCCAACTCTCAGGGAAAGGCCGGCAGGTGCGGGGGTTGTTCACTGCGTGCGCGGGTGGGTGGAAATTTGTCTGAACCGAGGCGCCGCCTACTCCTTGGGGTGGCAGCGGAAGCCGGGAACTGGGCGGGGCCGGGCCGGGGGCGGGGCCAGGGAGGGGCGGGGCCGGAATCGTCTTCGGGAGCTGTCGAGGGCGGGAGGGAAAGCCGGGGGAGGAAGAAGGGAGGAGAGGAGGAGGACAGAGATTTGGCCTCTCCCGCCCAGCTCCGCCCCGCGCACCCACGCCTCGCTGCTCCGCTTAGTGGCCCCCACCCGGGCATGCGCCCCCCGCGCCCCCGGCGCCCCAGAGCCTGCGTCACCCCCCGGAACCACCCCAGAGCCGACCGCGCAGGATGGGCGCCCTCGGCCCCACGCCGCTACCGCCGCCGCCGCTGCTGTTGCTGTTAATGATTGGTAAGCCGGGCCCCCTGTCCCAGCCCGCCCGGCAGGTGTCTGCCCCAGCGCCCAGCCCGGGCCCGTCTCCCTAGCATTTCGGAGCTCCTCCTTCACGGCCCGTCCAGCTTCCCGGGGCTCGGCATCCAGCTGCGCTTTGTGGCCGCCCGCCGGCTGAAGGGGAGGATGATAGCACCCCAGCTCTAGGCCCCCGGTTGGGGCACAGCGGGGACTCCCCCTGAGGTGCCGCCTCCAGGCACGGCCAGGCCCCACTTCTCAGCCGGCATACCCAGGTCCCGGAGTCACCGCGCCCAAAGGCTGCAACTCCTCTCTGCACCCCACTCAGCTTCAGGCCAGGCCTTGGGTGCTTGCCCTGCGTGGGCAGTGCCGCCCTGTCTTTATAATTGCCCCGGAGTTGGCTGGAGGCCCAGGGGCTGGCTCTACCTCACGGTCTTTGAAGTAAGTCCCCCCAATTGACCCCTTCCCCACTTCATCGTCTAAGGTTGGAGCCAGTTCCCTCTCTCACCCCCATCTCTGCCCTGGGCTGGGTCTCTCTTTGCCCCTCTTCCCCACTCCTAGATGGCGCTTGGTTCTGCAGCCTCCAGCTGATCGCCACACCCCTTTAGTCCCAGCCTCCCTGCCTCAGAACCCAAGCTCCATGGAGACTGACCCTGGGCTCTCCAAGCACCCTGTGTCTGTTGTGGTGGGGTGTTCATTGTGGGATGTTCTGGGCCACCCCTGAAAGGCAGCGTAGGGGTAGTGACAGCGGAATTGTTTTTGGCCTGAACTGAAGGGCTCCTTATAGGAGGTGATCTGGGGAGAAGTGTGGCATCTTGAGGAGTGGGGTGTTGGAAGCAGTGGCTTCAGTGGCAGGATTTGAAGCTGCTGTTGTCAAGGCAGAAGCTTAGTCCCAGCTGCCTTTTTCTGGACCAGAGTATCACAGCGGCCCTAAGCTGAGTCTCCACCTGCCACACAGGGCCCTGGGCCCTGGGCAGCAAGGATGAGTCTTCTCCTTGGGGCTCTGGGGCCAAAAGCAGGAGGATGTACAGAAACAAAGGAGCTGTAGGGCCCCGTTGCCTAGCACACATATCATTTTCCCCAGTGGGCAGCATGGCACAGAGACGAGCCCAGGGGAGGTGGGGAAGTGTGTTGCAAAGAGATAGAAGAGGAGCCTGCCCAGCTCTGAGCACCCACCACACGCAGCGCTGACATGCATTACACAGATGGCGTCATGTCACAGATGAGAAAAATGAAGTCACTTGCCCCAGAGGACACATCTAGTGAGAGATGGAGCCAAATCTGAACGCAGCTCAGTCTGTCTCCAAAGCAGGCCTCTTTGCTCTCTCTCCCCTCTCTGTGGTGAACACAGAGGAGGGGGCCTGGCTGGGGAGAGAGAGCTGCGTGTGGCAGCTGGGTTTCCTAAGGCTGTGGGGGTGACTTTCCCACGGGGATCTCCACGCATCAGCAGTTGTGGAGCCAGGAAGGTGGGAGGGGACCTTTCCGAGCAGAGTCTGCCCTAAGGCAGTGGCAGGGGACGGTATCAGCTCAGCTGTCTCTGCCATCATCCTGATTATGAAATATGCCTCAGGCAGGGCCTCTTGAGTCACACACTCACTAATTCACTCACTCACTCATTCTCCGAGTTGGAAGCTCTCAGCTTTTCTCCAGTGTGGAAAGTGAGGCTGAGCAGAGGAAGGGATTGGCCTCAGACCATCTAGCTTGAGTTAGGGCTGAGGCTGGACCCTAGGCCTGTGACCTAACCAACCAACTGTGAATTTGCCCCAGTGACTCAGCCACAGGAAGGAGCCAAGAGTCCGGCTGGGGTAGGAAAGAAAGCCAAGGGGAACTGGTCTGGGTGGCAAAGCTTGACCACAGGCTCTTGGTGTTTCCCTCCATCTCCTGCACAAAGACCGTGGTATCCCCCTGGGAGGCCTGGAAGTGAGACCGGTGGTGAGGTCAGTCCTCTCAGACTTCATCTTGGAGTTTCCCCTTGTTCCTTCTTGGAGGGGTGTGTTGAAGTCATGCAGGAACCACAGGATCTTGGCCAAAACAATCTAGTTCTCTTTCTTTATTTTTCTCATCTGTAAAATGGGGGAAGGAGACTGACCTTACCTTCTGGGGTTCTGTGATCTTCTCTAGTAGGAGCTATGGAAGGATGTAAGAGAGAAGGAAGAAGCTGAGCCCTCCAAGGCTACCTGGACTATCTTCTGGAGCTGGGTAGAGCGTGGGGACAGGGTTAGGGTGCAGAAGAGAGGTTTGGCCCCTCTGGAGAGAGAAAGATAGATGCTTGTTGACAGAAAGGAAGCCATATGTCAATGAATGCCCACTATATGCAAATGAAGGGTTCGTTACAGAGTTGGGGGATGGGTTGCACTGGGTGGCTGGGCCAGCCTGGAAGGTTGGCAGGCCGCAGGGGAGGGCATCTTCTGTCCCCAGAGGCCAGGGCAGTACCTGGTTCTTGCCCCAGAAGCTCCAGCTGTCTCAGCAGCCCTGTGGGGTGGGAGAAGCAGTGAGCTCATGGCACAGCTGGAGGGAGAGGGCATTGTGTGCCAAGAACTGACTGGGTCTGTGCCCTGTCCGGGCTTGGGCCGCTGGCTCCATTGTCTGGAGTCCCCTGGCCCAGGTGACACTGCTGAGTCAACCAGCCCTTTTGAGGAAGATTTTGTCAGCTCCCCTCAAGCAAAGAAGGGGGTCTCAGAATCCCTTAGCCAGGAAGCAACCCGGAGCAAGCCCTGAGACAGTAAGGGAAGATACTGGGGAGAGAGAAGGAGTAGGGAGTAGAATTAAGGGGGCATATAGATGGGTACAGCTGGAATTGCTAAGTCAGTATCACAGCTTCCCTTTCTGCCCTTAGGCACCATGCTTCTTTCCTATCAGAAATGGGTTTTGAGGCAAAATTCGGCCTATACCCCTTCCTTGAGACCCCAGTGTCTTACCTCTCAGCAGCCTTTCCCTGCTGTCAGTAAGGGATCCAAGCTGTCTACCAGTTTTCCCCAGGTTTCTTTGCCTTTCACAAGCAGGGGTCAAGAATGGGGTTGGCAGTGGTAGGGATGGAATGGGGACCAAGGCACCCCCTTCTCCCGCCCTTCCCTACAGGAGTTGGATGCTATGCCCGGGAGGTGTTGGTCCCCAAGGGACCCCTGTACCGTGTGGCTGGCACAGCTGTTTCCATCTCCTGCAATGTCAGTGGCTACGAGGGCCCTGCCCAGCAGGACTTCGAGTGGTTCCTGTACAGGCCTGAGGCTCCAGAGGCTGCACTGGGCATTGTCAGTACAAGGGACACCCGGTTCTCCTATGCTGTTTTCGGACCTCGCGTGGCGGCTGGTGAGGTGCAGGTGCAGCGTCTGCAGGGTGATGCGGTAATGCTCAAGATCGCCCACCTTCAAGCCCAAGATGCTGGCATGTACGAATGCTACACACCCTCCACTGATGCCCGCTACCTGGGCAGCTACAGTGGCAAGGTGGAGCTGAGAGGTACTGGGCCCTGGGAGTGGGTGGGGGCCACACCACCCTAAAGGAAGAAAGTCAGAGCCAGGAGAGACCTTAGAGGTATCTAACCACCCTTCATGTTTTGAGGTGGATGAACCTCCTGTCCAAATAGGTTATTTGACTTGCAGAAAGTTACCCCACAAGTTAATGACTGGTCTGGGACTCAAACCCAGATCTTTTCATTTTAGTCCATTGCTCTTCTTATTGTGTCAGGCTACCTCTTGGGAGACGTGTCCTTAAGCTGTCTAGTTTCCTTTCTATTCCCTGATAGACTAGGGAAGCCTGAGGGTTGAACAGACTGTACCCTGGAGATTCCTGGGGGAGGAGTAGGGTGAAAAGCAGAGATAGAGTAGGAGAAGTTAGACCATGTGACCTTCTCACTCTCTTAAGTTTCTTTGTCTTCTGTAAAGGAAGACAGAGCTATTTCTCGGAGATATTTTTATCGGGGGCAGTCCCAAACATAGAGTAGGAGATGGGCTGGTTCTCATTAGTTCAGCAAGTATTTATTGAATGCCTGGAGTATGCCCAGCACTGTGTTTCACACCTCTGGGTTACAAAAGAAATACAACATGCAATCTTTGTCCTCCAGGGGGTCACAGTCTATTTAGAAGAGCTGCTAGTTCCCACCCCTCCTTCACTGCAGCTGTTCTCTCCAGTTCTTCCAGATGTGCTGCAAGTATCTGCTGCCCCTGCAGGGCCCAGAGGCCGCCAAGCCCCAACTTCACCCCCTCGCTTGACTGTGCATGAGGGGCAGGAGCTGGCATTGGGCTGCCTGGCACGGACGAGCACACAGAAGCACACACACTTGGCAGTGTCCTTTGGGCGCACTGTGCCCGAGGCGCCAGTGGGACGAGCAACCCTGCAGGAAGTGGTGGGACTCCATCCAGACTTGGCTGTGGAGGCCGGAGCTCCCTATGCTGAGCGTCTGGCTGCAGGGGAGCTGCGGCTGGGCAAGGAGGGGACTGATCGGTACCGCATGGTGGTGGGGGGCACCCAGGCGGAGGATGCAGGCACCTACCACTGCACTGCCGCCGAGTGGATTCAGGATCCTGATGGCAGCTGGGCCCAGATCGCGGAGAAGCGGGCTGTCCTGGCCCATGTGGATGTGCAGACGCTGTGTGAGTGCCACACATCCCCAGGTGGGCGCTGGGAGGGTATGCATCTTGGTGGGCACCGTGGCTATTGGGAGTGCAAGATGGTCACCATCTGACTCTGGGGAACCCACCTTCCCTGGTGTAAGCAGCCCTGTTGGCATGACTTCCCTCTCTACCCCTGATGGGTTTTCTGTTTGGAAACTGGGTGTGGAGACAGGAGGGCCATGGCTGAGGGGTGAGACTCAGGCCCCTGGGTGGAGAAGATGGTTATACCTGGGAATTGGGAGACCCAGTGAGGGGCAGCTAGGGGCCCTTCAAGTTGCTGTTGTCAAGGAAGGAACTCTTGTTGGGGACTCCAGATCCCTTATGCCCCTTCCTGCCTCCATGACACCCCTTACTCTCCTTTTCAGCCAGCCAGCTGGCCGTGGCAGTGGGGCCTGGTGAACGTCGGATTGGCCCAGGGGAGCCCTTGGAACTGCTGTGCAATGTGTCAGGGGCACTGCCCCCGCCAGGCCGTCATGCTGCATACTCTGTGGGCTGGGAGATGGCACCAGCAGGGGCTCCTGGGCCTGGCCGCCTGGTAGCCCAGCTGGACACAGAGGGTGTGGGCAGCCTGGGCCCTGGCTATGAGGGCCGGCACATTGCCATGGAGAAGATAGCATCCAGAACCTACCGTCTACGGCTGGAGGCTGCCAGGCCTGGGGATGCGGGCACCTACCGTTGCCTCGCCAAAGCCTATGTTCGAGGGTCTGGGGCCCGGCTTCGTGAGGCAGCCAGTGCCCGCTCCCGGCCCCTTCCTGTGCATGTTCGGGAACAAGGTGAGAAGTTTTGGGGTAGGCAAGAAGGTGTTGGGCTCTTGACAGGGGCTTGTAGGACACTCTTCCTTCTATTTCCATGCCCACTCTCCTGCTTTAGCCTTTCTCTTATCAGCTGCCTCCATGTCTCAGGATTTCAAGCTCCTCTTCTTCCAAGTTTGTGGCAACATCCTGAGTTCCCTGGAGTGTTGCTTCGACAGCAGCCTTGACCCCATGCCCCCTGACCCTTTAAACTCCAACCCCATGTCCTTTGTTCTGCAGGCGTGGTGCTGGAGGCTGTGGCGTGGC
The DNA here is from genome assembly GCA_004027775.1 of Bradypus variegatus. Lineage (NCBI taxonomy): Eukaryota > Metazoa > Chordata > Mammalia > Pilosa > Bradypodidae > Bradypus > Bradypus variegatus. The sequence continues at coordinate 17,008 of PVKY010000465.1, forward strand.
TAGCGGGAAGCACAGTGTATCGGGGGGAGACGGCCTCCCTGTTCTGCAACATCTCTGTGCAGGGCGGACCCCCCGGCCTGCGGCTGGCTGCCAGCTGGTGGGTGGAGCGACCACAGGAAGGGGAGCTGGAACCTGCCCCTGCCCAGCTGGTGGGTGGTGTGGGCCAGGATGGTGTGGCAGAGCTGGGGGTCCGGCCTGGAGGAGGCCCTGTCAGCGTGGAGCTGGTGGGGCCCCAAAGCCATCGGCTGAGGCTACACAGCTTAGGGCCCCAGGACGAAGGCGTCTACCATTGTGCGCCCAGTGCCTGGGTGCAGCACGCCGATTACAGCTGGTACCAGGCAGGCAGTGCCCGCTCGGGGCCCGTCACGGTCTACCCGTACACGCCTGGTAAGTGAATTGCCACCCTCCCAGCTCCGAACCCCGGCCATCTTCTGAGCCTCCTGCCACTATCCTCTTTCTCCTCCATAACATATCACATGAAGAGTCTGGAAAATCCAGCTTTCAGCCCATCACCACCCATCTGCACCAGGGTTGATGAGGACTTGAATGCCGAGAGGGCAGGGAGTGGGCAGGGGAGGGCCTGTCTGAGTGGGGAGGAGGTGGGTCCAGGGAACTTAGTGGGGAAAGTGCTAGGAGACAAGGGCGGCAGCGGGTGGAGACAACGGCACGCCAGGCTGAACAGAGCCGTTCTCTCTCACCCAGCCCTGGACACCCTGCTTGTGCCCCTGCTGGTGGGTACCGGGGTTGCCCTAGTCACCGGCGCCACCATCCTTGGCACCATCACCTGCTGCTTCATGAAGAGGCTGCGAAAACGATGATCCTTCCGCTCCCCAGGTGAGGGGGCAGAACCCACCCCCACCCCAACTTTGTCTTTCTCAGGCCTCCTACCCTGACGTCCTGAGATGAGCTCTCCCTCCAAGCCCCCTTGGAGGAGGAGCAGCCCGTGCCCAGCTCTGCAGGGTCCTGTTAATGGGTGGTGCCAGCAGGGCACCCCACAGGGCTCCTTCGCCTTAGATCATGCCACACTGTCTCTCCAGTTCCTGCAGGTGTCGACCGTCTTCCAGCCCAGCTCCAAGCTCTCCTCTGGTTGCCTGGATACCTTCTCCCTCTGTTGGCCCTCCCTTTAATTTATTTGTCCTGTTGCCACCCAGAGTGGGGGACAGGCTCTAATTCCCCTCTTCCCCCACCCCAAGTGGAGATCTCCCAAACTCCTTTCTCTGGCCTTCTGTTCTTGATCCCATACCCATCCCATAGGGAGGCCATTCCCTGTCCTAGAATTAGTTTTTCTAAAATGTGAATAAACTTGTTTTATAAAACCCAGGGCTGGCTGTGTCTTCCCCTGCCCTGAGACTGAAAAGGGCTGGGTGTGTGTGGCAGGGAGGTTGTTGGGGGCTGACAACCTATTCTGAACGACCCAGGCTACAAACACCATCTGGCCTCTGTGGGCTGTGCCATCCACCCCAGGAGAGGACACCTGGGTCCCATCTGCTGTCTGAGCCATCAGGGCTGAGCCAGTTCGGACTTCTACTGTAGGAGGAGGTGCCCAGAAAGGGAGGGAGAAGCCTAGCTGAGCTTGGTCTCCCCTTTCTTCAGCCTTCCCCCATGTTTCAGGGCAGGGGCTTCCAGGGTCCATGCCTTTTCTGAGTTCCCCAAACTTGACACCACTCTGTGGGCTCATTGTCCTGGTCTGGCTAATCCTGGACCTGACTCCTCCTACCACAGCTTGGGGGCCTCAGCCCCTTTCCTCCTGATGTTAATTATTCTGTCATTAATTATTGTGTCAGACAGCAGCAGAATAGAAACTCCAGAGCACAGATGCCTGAGTGGTGGGGACAACAGCAGTTAAGGGAGGGCTTGTGTGTCCACAGAGCCCCTGCATACCCTGGGCCCCATAGCCTGCTCCCACCCTGCACCCCCAGCCCTAGGTTCACCCCTCCTCCAGTGCCCTAGGGAGCCTCTGAATTTGTCATTGCCCAAGGAGTCTCCATTCCTAGAAGTCTTAGCTAAACTGTACCTGAGGAGGCACCCATTCTTCCTCTTTCAATTCAATTATGTAAACATTTATTGAACATTACTAGTTGCTAAGTGTTATTGTTACAGATGAGGCCCAGAGGAGAGATGTGACTTTCCCAGAGTCATAGAGTTAATCAGTGACGGTGACAGGACTAGAACCCAGGTCTTCTGACTCTCAGTTTACTGTTCTTTGCACTTTACAGCGGTGCCCTGGGCGGTGGCTTGAGTGGCAGGGAGAGATGTACGGTGGTGTCTCTCAGTGACTTCCAGGGGGCAGGAGGGGCTTGTTCCAGCCTGTTTCTCTGCTTATTATATTGCATTGCATTACCTAAAGTGTGAGTCTATGTGTGTAGATGGCAAAAGACCCATCCCGCTCCTGCCTGGACTCCAGCTGTATCATTGAACTAAACCCAAATGACTCCCTATTCCCCAGCCCAACACTTGTGGGTTTTTTTAGGGGGTGGAGGTAGGGAACAGCCACGGCCAGGGTTGGGAGGTCCCATCCTTGACTGATGGTGACCCAGGTAGCCCTGTGACCTGAGGCAAAGACATCTGTGCCTAGACTGGAGGGCAGGGACTGGGCCTGGGGCAGGCTCCCTCTGTGAGTGGACCCAAGCTGGGATGGGCTCTGCCCACGACTCCGTCCTGCTTCCAGGAGGCCCTGGTGCGCCGGGCCCCACAGGACCCAGGCTTGCAAGCCTGGAACAGAGCAGACTGGGGAGCTTTCCCCCAAGGGGCTCAGACTTTTATTAAGGGGCAGGAATGGGGTGTAGAGAAATGGAGGTCCTTGCTGGGTTCCAGCAGCTGTGGGACTGGGCCCCTTGTCAGAGGCTATCCTTCCCTCAGCCTACACTTGTCTCCCAGGAGGCCAGCCTCAGGTCCCCTCCCCACTCTGTCCCCTGTCAACTTGCCATTGCTGTTCCCTTATCATCCCTGGAGGCTGCCCCTGGTGACTGGGATGAGACCAGGAAGCAGGTAGGATGGGCAGCAGGCCACAAACACACCCAGAAGTTTGGACTCTTCTTGTTTTTCTCTCACATTCAGTCTTGCCTTTTAAGTCCTATGGGGCGGGGAGTTGCTACCTCTTGCCACGGATACCTTTCCTGTTCCAGCTCCCTCTCACTCCCCCAAGGCCTTCTAATTACTTCCTCCTTTCCATCTTGCCCACTCATCTTCCCCAAAGTCTATCTCCAGCTTGTCTCTGCCCAGTTTCCACTGACAGTTGAGTTCTTGGGCCCAAAGTTAAATATTTCAGCACCTGGTTTCAGGATCCCCTTCCCCATGCATGATATCCCACCCTTCCCATTTCATTGCCTCTCCCCAACCTGGCTCCCAGGATCCTCAGTTTCTCAGCTTCTCCTCACTTGACAGCCCCCAACACCTGAGATAACCTCCAGGCCTTACCTTAGAGCTACAGTTCTCACAGTGTGGTCCCCAGACCAGCAGTACCCCCTGACCTGGGAACTTGTTAGAAATGCAAATTTTCTGTCTCTACCCCAGACCTATTGAGTTAGAAACTCTGGGGTTGGGGTCCAGCAATCTGTGTTTAAACAAGCCCTCCAGGCGATTCAGAAGCCCACTAAAGTTTGATAACCACTGCTTAAAATCATTGTCTATGCCTTACTCAATTCCTAGCTTTCTGACCACCAAAACTCCCCATCCCCTGCTCCGAGAGACTTGCACAGGTTCTCTGGAGTCTGCAGTTTGAACTAGACCGGCAGGCAGGCCTGTAGTTCAGTTGCCACAGGCATGGTCTCTGTTTTCCCCTTGTGCACTGTATGCCAATGACAGGAACAAGGTTTCTGAATGTCCACCCACATGGTGTCAGTATCAATGCTCTGGCCCCACCGGGCACCCAATCACTGATTTGAAACACTTTCCACTGCAATGTCTCCCAAGGACAAACCTCTGCCTTCCCAAGGGCCCTCTGTGCTCCAGCTCTAATGAATTTCTCTTTCCTAGATCTCTCTCCTTGCTCTTCTCTCTCTTCAGAGTCTCCCTGCTCTGACCCCTCCTGCCTCTGCCATTTCACTCCACTGTCAGGAAGTGGTCATCCCTGGTTCTCCCCCCACCCCAGGCCCTGCTCCAGGGTCCCAGCTCTGCATCTCCCTTCACTGCCTTCTTCCCTGCACATGTGGACTAGAGTAATTCACACCCTCCTAAGCCTCCCTGGTAGCCCTTCAACCTGTCACAGTGGCGGGACTGGGGCTGGGAAGGTGCCCCCCTCACCTGTGCCTGCCCCTTTCCAGCTTTCTCTCCCCTGGTTCACCTTGGGCTTTCTTCATCCAGTTAGGCAGGTGAGCCATACTCAGAGAAGTAGGAGGCAAGTGGGGGCTAAAAATCAGCCCGTGTTCTCTTCCCCAAGCCATACACTGTGGTTTGGGCAGCCTCCATCTGGAGGAAAGTGTTCCTTTTTAGAATTTGCACAAAGGCACTCCATGGGTTAGTGGCAGCCCTAAGTGCACCACCTGTCTTTTGGTCCATTCATCTATCCATAAGGTATCCCATCTGCCACCACCTTCCCATCCAACCCCCCATAAATTCATCCTCTGTCCACCTTTTCACCCACAAGCAGATGTGAAGGTCAAACACAGTCAGGCTGGTATGCTCACCCATCCCCACCCCTCCATTCTCCTGACATCAAGACCCTTCCTTCCACATTGGATTCTACATTTGAGATTCTGAAGGGGCCTCTAGCTTTAGCACTTTCCCCAGACCTTGTCTGCCTCCTCCTCCTCCATCTCCAATATCCAGATCCCCAGGTACCTGTGTCTGGCCCCTGGTCTGCCACAGGGGGTCTGGAGGAAACTGGTCACACCTTGGACTCACTCTCTGGGGGTGGCAGGCAGCCATTCTGCTCCTTGTCAGCTCCGGTCCCCCCACCCGCCCCCTCCCCCGCCCCCTCCTCCTCCACCTTCTCATCCAGCCGGCTGGGGATGGACCAGTAGAGATGGGCATCAAGACGGGCCGCAGCCTCGGCCAGCTCTCGGGCACTGCATGAGGGCGTGGGCACCTCAAAGGTCTCGTGGAAGCTGGCATAATCTACCTCGTAGAACCCGTCCTCCAGGGTCAGCACTGAAGTGAAGCGGTGGCCCCACAGCACCTCATCCACCAGGTAGGAACTCCGAGCCTGGCATGTCATTCCTGGGGAAGCAGGGGCATGGGTCAGGGGGGAGCCCAGCCTCAGGCTTTCCTCTCCTACCTCTCATTCAACAACCCTATACCCAATATTCTTCCCTGCTTCTTTCCCAAGGACTCTACCCCTTGGCCCAGCCCATTCACCTCTTCTCCATTTGCCCCAACTGCTCTTAATTTCCAGCCCATTCTCCCCTATCCTGTCCATCAGGGATTTGGCCATTTGCTTCTAAAATTAGAGAAACCTTCAAAATAACATTAGGGATCATCTAGTCCAACTTCCCACTCCTTATGGGGCTTCTCCCCAGAGCATTCCCAACAATGGGCATCTATCTTCTGCTTGATCAACTCCCAAGGAGCCTACTCCTTTGTGTGAGGGTGCTAATAATTGGGTTCTTCTTTATTAATAGCTAAAATCTGCATCCCATGATTTCCACCATTGGTTTCATCTCCTTGCCATGTGACAACCCTTCTAATATCTGAAAACAGGTGCTTCAGGGTTTCCTCACATCTTTTCTTCTCCAGGCTGAACATCCCTGACTCCTTCCACCATTTTCCATTTGACCTGGTTTCCAAAAAATTTTACATTTTGATTGCAAACTAGAATGAGCCAAGGAGGACCCTTTAAGCAGTTTGAGTATGATAAATACTCCAACTGTGGTCTGATAAATGCATAAGAAGGGGCTCAACACGTCTCCATACCAGCCATGATGCTTTAGTTAATAGGGCCCAAGATTATGTTACATAAACATTTTTGGAAGCTGCATCACATTCTGTGACATGAAGCCTGTGGCCAACTAAAACCCCAAGTTCTTTTTTTCACCAAAGCTCTTCCATGCTGTGCTTACATAAGTGATTTTTTTTACACCTAAATGTAGAATTTTATATTTATTCCTTTTAAATGTCATCTTGTTGGGTTTTGGCTTAGTACTTGCTTTTTAAAAGCATTTTTGAATTCTGACTCTCTTACCCCAAATATTGACCATTCTCAAAGCTTTGTCTCTAGAAAAATCAGACTGGCTCTCATCCCAATCTTCTCCACCCCATCCTCCCCAGCCCTCTTTGTCCTGGGCCCATGTCCTGTCTTGCCTGTCAGGTTGGCATGACCCCAGGGCAGGTCATTCTCCCCCTACTCAAAGGTCTCTCCTCTGGCACATATCCAGCTCAGGACAAAGGGGAAGGGAAAAATGAACATTAGCTAACCAGAGACTGGCTCCCAACATTGAAGGTTTAGCCCTGAGATATCATAGGGACATTGGTATTCTTTGTTCCTGTGGTTGGAACAGGAAATATTCTTGGGGGAGAGGAAGAAGAGATAAAAGAGACACCGGGGAGAGAGGAGTTAAGAAGAAGAGAGTGGAGAGATACAGAGAAAAGGGAAAGGGGTGAGTGGAGAAGGCAGGGAGAGTTAGGGGGACCCTGGGGCGTGAGGGGGGAAAGGAGAACATTGGAGGGAGGGTGAAGCAGAGGTTGAGAATGAAGGGGGGCAGGGAAAGGGTTTGAAGACAACAGCTTGTAGGAGGGCACCAGCTGGGGGCAACAGGTGCTGTGGCATCAGTGGCAGGAAGTGAAGGGTCCCCTGATGGATCTCTGGTTTTCCACCTGAAGTTTCCTCACCCTCTTTTCACCTCAAGATTGCAAGTCCTAAAGGACCCCATTTGCTGTCCCTGTACTGTTTTTTTCCTACCTGCTTGCAACCCCTTCCCTGGGAGGGCCTGAATTGGAGGTAGGTGTTGACATCACAGGTGAGTTGCCAGTTCCTTCTGAGAAGGGGTTAAAAATGCTAAGATCATCTACTTCCCTTGATAGTGGAAGTTTAGAGTCTTCTGATCAAAGGGGAAGCTGAGGCAAAAATGGGTCAGGGTATACTATCTCCCCAAGGTGCAGCCTGGGAATAACTTAGGCTGTGAAAAACCCCAAAATTCCAGAGGACTGGACCTGTGGGCAGTGAGGAAAACTCTGAACCTAACCCCTCCTTCCACTTCAGGACCACTAGACACTGAAGCCAGACTGCCTGTGCCCAATCCAGGCACTGCGATTAATTAGCTTATGCCTGTGGATAATTTACTTAACCTCTTTTTGGGGCAGTTTCCGCTCTAAAAAATGAGTTACCTTCAAAGGGCTGTGGTTAGGATTCAATGAACTCAGAGGTGTAAAGTGCTTTAGAACTATGCATGACAGAATAAGTCCTCAAGGAGTGTTAGCGAGGGTTATTGCTCTCCCCTATTCCAAGTGACATACTTCTCAGCCCAGGGCCCCAAGTCAGGGCCATTCCTCTAAGTTTCCTCTTGGCCCTGTGCTGGGTGCCCTCCGGCCGCCCCCGCCGTCCACAGGCCCCCCCCATCTCACCTCAACCTCTCATCTTCCCCCAGCCTCCCCAGCCATCTCTTACCCGCAGAGCCCCTCTTCCTGCCCCAGCCACTGCGCACACGCACCGTTTCTCCCACCTCTAAATCCTGTTTCCCGCCAACCCCGTTCCCCTCCCGGGACCGAACCGCACCCGTGGCTTCCACCATGCCCTCGAGGATGACCACGATCTCGAAGTCGTCCCTCTCGAGGGCGCGGCGCGAAGCCTCCCAGAAGGGGCTGGCAGCGTCGATCTCGTGGCTGATGACGAGCGGCGAGACGAGGAAAAGGCGGTCGTCGCCCGTGTCGAAGCCCACGCTGAGGTCGGTCTGGTGCAGCGGGATGAACTCGCCCTCGAGCGTCTGGCGCGAACGGATGAGCTTGGCGCGGATGGAGGCCTCGACGATGTGCGAGGAGCGCAGGTCGCCCACGCGGAACATGAGGCAGAGGCGCCCGTCGCGCAGCGACACCACGGCGTGCGAGGAGAAGACGAGCGTGGCGGCGCGCTTGTTGGGCTGTGAGATCTTGACGAACATGCAGCCCACCATGAAGGCGTTCACCATGGAGCCCAGGATGGCCTGCAGCAGCAGCAGCGCGATGCCCTCGGGGCACTGGTCGGTGATGACGCGGTGCCCGTAGCCGATGGTGGTCTCGGTCTCGATGGAGAAGAGGAAGGCGGCCACGAAGCCGTTGAGGTTGTTGACGCACGGCGTCCACGCGGTGTCCTCCAGATGCTCCAGGTCGCCGCGGCCGTAGGCGATCAGCCACCAGATGGCGCCGAAGAAGAGCCAGGTGAGCGCGTAGGCGAGCACGAAGAAGAGCAGGCTGAGGCGCCACTGCAGGTCCACGAGCGTGGTAAAGAGGTCGGTCAGGTAGCGGTACGTCTCGCGCACATTGCCCTGCTGCACGTTGCACCGGCCGTCTTTCTCCACGTAGCGCTGGCGGCCGCGGCGCCGCGGCGGCTCATCCGACCCGGGTGAGAAGGCTGCATTCTCCTGCGCCATGGCGCGGGCGGCGCGCGGCCGGGAGGCGTTAGTGCGAGCGCGGCGGGCACCCGGAGAGGGCTGGAGCCCGGGGCTGCCGCGACTCGGGGCCCCTCCCTCGGCGCCTCGGCGGCGGCGGCGGGGGCCCTGCAAGAGCTTAATAAAGGATTGCTGAGTTAATGAACCCGTGGGAGAAGTGGAGGCACGAGATGTCAGGGCCCCGCATCGACTGGCTGGGTGTCCCTGAGCGAGTCCACTTGGTGTCACTGAGCCTGTTTCCGCGTCAGTAGAAGGGGAGTAATACACACAGTCCTAGCTGTCCCCCGACCTCAAATAGCTGTGAGGATCAAATGGGATGATGGCTAGGAACCAAATGGTGCTATACACGTTCCATTAATATTTTCAGGTTATGGAGGTACCAGAGATCCGGGACCCACCACCTCTAACTAGGGCCCTGGGAAATTACTTTCTCGGGTGGGACTCAATACTTCTCTCAAGAGAAGGATGTTTGAGTCCTTTCTTTTCCCTTAATATCTGTGCAGTCTTGGGCCCAGTGGCCTTTTTCTTTTTAATAGTGACATGTTTCCTAATCGAGGGACTTAACCTGTTAGGGGCTTGTCTGACTTAAATTTTTCAGACTTTTCTAAGTGTTTAGTTGTAAGGTAATGAGTTTGTGTTGCATATCCTCTATTTTCTTGGAGACACTATCTTCATAAGATTGGCCTTGAGTTTGAAGTTCATGGTCATCCCCGGGCAAAAGGCCCAGGCGTGGAAGGAGTTCCCTGAAGTCATTACACAGTGGGCTCCTTGGAAGCAGGTACTTAATCTTCCTCTCTTGTGGATAGAGCCCTCCCTGCCCTAAGGGCTCCTCAGGCTCCATGCCTGGCTATTGTGGGTGCAGTTCCCCATCCCTGTTCTCCACAATTCAACCTGACTGGCCAACCCGGCTCTTTTGAGAGTCACCGCAAGATTGACACACAGAAAATCTTCCTGGCCCTTCCCTTCCTGGACATCACTCACCCCACCTCCTCCCACTTCCTCTCTCAACCCAGCTTACAAAAGGGAAAAAGTAGAAGTTGTGGAAAGTAAGTGAAAAATCTGTGGGCAAGGGTTGAATACTGACACATTAGAAAATTCCCACTAGAAACCCTCTGTGAGATACAGCTGTGATTGCTGCAGAAGCCCTGTCAGCCCCATTTCCCCTAGGGTCTTTTCCCATTGGTGACAGCCATGGCCTGAGAATGGGGAGGGGGACGACAGGGAGTGACAGCAATGCATCAGCCAGGGTAAAGGGAGCACAAGCTCATCAGGAGTTAGGTGTGTTGCCGCTAGTATTCTGTTCTTCATGAGAGATATTAAATCAGATCAAGTGAAGAACTAAGCACCCACATTTACTTCACCACCCCCTCCAGCCCTTCGCCCTCCCCAGCCTCCTACTTCCCCTTGACTATCCCAACACCAGCCCTGCCCCCGACCTGCCATGTGTCCCAAAGCCCACATTCCAAGTGAAGCCCACCTAATTTTGCTTCAAATCCTTCCCCTTGAGGATCTCCGAGCTGCAATCTGTCTTAAGAGGGAGGTCCAGAGCCCTTCCCTAAGCAATCAGGGGCCCGAAGAGGGTATGGGCCATACAAGGAAGGATCTAGAATAAGGATTTGGACATACAACCTTCCGTTCGCCTTCCTGAGAATCGTCCCCCACCCTTCACTCTGAGGAAACCTGGACTAGCTCAGGGTTGGGGGTGGAGGAATAGACATAAGAATAACAGATGGCCTGGTGTTTGACCAGGTCCTGCTATCTGTGTCATTCCCATCCCCACACTGCCTGGAAATGTAACTCTAAACCCAGCACTCTAGCACTTGAGTTCTGCAGGGAGGTGCTCTGCAGCCAGACCTTTTGGGGTGTGTGTATTAGAGTGGAAGGCAGGAGGAAAAACAAAAAAGAGATGGCTTGGAGTTTAGGGGCACCACCCACATTCCTTTTCCATGAGGAGGCAGGGGATGCAGGGTCCAGAAGCCCCATTGCATTGGCAGGTTAGGGTCTTCCCCCAACACTGAGCCTCCTTTTTCCTCCCTGCAGCCCAGGACGTCCTCGGGAAGTGATCTCTACGCACTGACTGTCTCAGAGGCCCCAGGTCAGGCAGAAAAGTACCCAGGTTCCACTCATCCTAGCTTCAGCCCCAGGTGGGTTTCTAGATATTCTCTCAGGGTCTTAGGTAATCTGACCCCCAGTCTACCTGCTTAGATTTCTCTGCCCAGGGGTGGGGAGGGTACCTCAGTGTCTGATCCCCCAATCACCCCCCCAACTCTCTCTCCATTGCCCCAGGAATCTTATTCTGATTATGTCCCATCTCCTGTTTTATTAGATGGGTGGCTGCATTTTTCTCAATGGGGTAATGAAAGGTGTGAAACTGTTACCTCCATCCCAGAATCAAAGATTCAATTTCTGCAGCTTCTGTCCAATGATTCTAGTTCCTCCAGCCTACTCTTTCTCATTTCTTGGACGTGCTGTGACCCTTTTCCAGTAGACCCCAGTACCACGTTTCCCTGGGGCTCCTCCCTCCCCACTGGGAGCTATTAGGGGGCAAGGGGCTTATTTTCTGAAAGGGGATCTGGTGAAAACTCCTTCAGGAAATAGCTCCTCCCAAACCCCTCGCTTGCTTTGGAAATGGGGCCCAAACCCCAAGTCCCCCGCAACTGAACTCACAGCACGTGGAGATGAGTGTAGTCGGCAGCAGAGACCCCTGGGGGGTGGTGTCCATGCTCCTGACACTCTGCCCCCCCTGCCAGGCCCCCTTGGAGGGTGGGAACTGCAGACACCGCTGTTTCTCCTAAATGTAGCAGCAGCTCTGACTAGGACTTGCTATCTGTGTCATCCCCACTTCCCAGGCTCCCCTGCTCCTCTCTCGTTTCTACGGTAACCAGTCTGGCGACAGCTCAAGAGCATCCCCCTCCCCTCCCCAGTCCTGGGTACCACAAGGGGCTGATCCACATGCCATAGCTATTTTTAGCCAAAGTCCCTCCTCCCGGACAACTCAGAGCTTGCCTCCTCACCCTTTCAAGAAAAAAAAAAAAAAGAGAAAGAGGAAAAAAAAAAAGAGAAGCTGGCATGCTGGCTGTTTCCGAAGAAGCTCCTTACCCTGGGAAAATACGGGTCCTGATGGGTTTGGGAATAAGGCGTTCGGCTTCCTGGGGATTCAGAGGCTCATCTGGGAGCTGGCAGCTCACAGTCTCTGACAGGGGCCACTGGGTGCAGGTGCTGTTCTTGGCTCGGCCCCACCATCACAGTCTCCATTTTTGTAGAGCACCCTGACCCAAGGAAGTAGCTAGAGGGAAAGAGATCCACCTGAGGAAGAGAGGCAGTCTTCACCACTGATTTATAATGTGGCTGTAGGAGTCATTTCACCTCCCTGAACCCCAGTTGTTTTATCCAGGTGTGGGCATGTACAGATAGTCTGTTTTTGTCTATAGGGTGTGCAGATCAAATGAGACAATGGAAATAGGTGGCTTTGAAATGTATTTTGCTAATAGCAAAAAGAGAAAAGCCTAAGCCAGGGCTTATTAACTAACTATTCATTTAACTGTTATGGCCCAACCTCGTGCTTGGCAATGTGCTGGGTGAAGGGCATAAGGCAGTCCCTGCCCATGAGGAGCACTGGGTCTAGTTGGGGGTGGCAGTGGGAGAGACACAAACAAATACTACTACTACTATTAATAATAATTATTAGCTGTCATTAGATATGAACCAAACACATACCTCTTTTAATCTCCACAACTGTCCTATGAGACAGACATTATTTTTTCCCACTATAAGGAAATTAAAACTGAGAAATGTTAAGTGATTTACTAAATGTCATACAGTTGGGTAATGGCAGAGATAGGAGTCAAACTCACACATCTGTGTCCCTCCTCATGCTTTTTTTCCCCACAAAGTTACACTGCCTCAGCAATGTAATATATCTGTGGCATATCAATATAATGGGATGCTGTAAAGCCATTAAAACTATGTTCATATATATGAATGTGCATATGGACACAGTGTTACTTTAAAGAGGCTGAGCATAAAAATATTCTTATATTCTTACAAATTAGTCATAACTGTAATAGAAATAGCTGCAGGAACATTGATAAAAATCGGAAAAAGTTTTGGAGAAATGTAAAGAGTTCAATGTTTGTCCCCCACCTACGCACCTCTGGAAGTAATTAAAGCAGAGCGTGGTATTCAAATGCAAGTTGTTGTTGCCATCAGTATTATTATACCCAAGGTAGTGATCTGTTATTCAGTTTTCTGAAGTTGTGACAGGAATATATGAGCTGGAAGAGCCGGGAGATGTAGAAATGGACACTGGAGGGTTAGAAGTTTCTGGAATGAATTGGCAAGGTGGGAAAGGCCACATTGGGTAATAAAATCTCTAGAGCCGATGACTGGGTTCAACTCCCAATTCTGTCAGTTCCTTACTTGGGTGACTTTGAACAAGTTACTTAACTGCTGTAAACCTCAGTTTCTTCATCTAAAAAATGACAATGAGCATATTACCCATCTCTTGGGGTTGCCGTGAGGATTACGTGTAAACATGCAGTAGCTACGGTCCCTCCCTCACCCCCACCCCCACCTGCCATCCCCAGGGATGGCCGAAAGCCCCGCACAGGTGTGCCTCCTCCCTCTGTCTGGCACCGCCCTGTGAGACCTGCAGGGGGCACCCCTGGTACACTACCCTCCTCTCCCCAGCCCTCTTGCCTGTGTTTCTTGTTGTTCCAAGTGGAAATATCAAGTTTTCGGCTCAAGATTGGCATCAGGAGGGCTGTTAAAGCCCCAGTCAACATCCCTGTCTTCTGGGCCTGGCCCTGTCACCCGAGCTTTGGGACTGCTAACCCGCTCTTCTCTGTCTGCCAAGTGGCTGCTCATGTTGGTTCCACTGTGCCAGGAGCTCAAAGAGAAGAAATCAGACTCCTGGGCAAGAACGCATTTGCATAGAGCTGGCCCCATTTCCCAGAGGGGAAATCACAGGGCTGGCAGGGTCCTCCAGAAAGTGTTCTCAGCCAGCCCCCTGCCTCAATCCAAGCTGCTCTGAACCTAGCCTTGCTTACAAGGAAGGAGGCCACTACTCCCTTGCCTGATTTTCTGACCCGGCAGGTCCTAGATTTTTACCCTGTTATCTAACCTCAGCTCCTTGTTTATTGTTGAGCTTGAATAGAGACGGCAGAAGAAATTTTCCTAGGTACCAGGATACAGAAAAAATAGGCAAGATCCTAGTTTTCAGGTCTTAGTGAGAGAAAAAAAGCAACTTTCCAAGGAGTCAATAAAAATGTCAGTACACTTGTGATGATGGAAGATTGGGTCTGGGTTTGGAACTGGAGAATGGTGGGGGCAGGAGGGGCACAACTGGAGCCATTACTAGTCTATAAAGAATTGAGGTGCAAAAAAAAAAAAAAGAAAGAAAAGAAAAAGGAGTCAATTCTGAGTAGATGTATTCTTTCTGCCATGTTCCTTTGGGGGGAAAACATTTAAAAAGGTTCCCTTCCTGACCTAGAGATAGACAGCAACTAGTGAGGGGGGAACGATAACCTAATAAGAACAGATAAGATATGGAGAGTAATCTTAATGAATGGCAATGCTCAGGAATGACTATGGTGTGTTAATTTTCTTGGAGTATGGTAGGAACATGTTGGAAGCATGTTCTTTATTTGTTTTTCTTATTCCTTTGTTTTGTTTGAAATGTTTTTTTTTTTATTTTTCAATAAATAAAGCATAAAAAGATGTGAAAAAAGAAAGTTCCTTCCTTCAGCAGACACAGCTCTGAGCCAGAGCACAAAGATTGGTAAGCTGAATGCAGGCTGCATTTCAGTCCTCAACTTGCCCTTCAGTGGGTGTCTTTGTGCTGTACACAAACTGTGCAGCTGTATGTGGCAGCCCTGGAATCAGCAAATCTTGGAAGGTTTCCTTGAGCAAGATCTTGATACTTCTTGGGCAAACACTTGGAGGTGGGAGGGGAAGCATAATGGGGAAGACAGGAGATGGTAGAGGATATAAGACCTTAGTAGAGCAGGGAGGCTGATCTTGTAGATTATAACAGTTTATATAAATTCAAGGGAGGCGGGGCCTTAGAAAACTCAGAGCAGAGGAGGCATACATGGAGCAACTGACCGTAGCTGGAGATTAAAATGAAATGGGAAGAAGCAGAACATGTAGCTCCAGGACAGAGCGAGCACTTGCTCGTCTTCTTCAGCAGAGCAAGGGGATCAGAAGCCTTCTCATGTGCAGGTCTACCTTGCTTTACAAGATGGGTGGAGATAGACCGGGATTTGGAAGTCATATGGCATTTAGAGGTGATCCAGTCTTAGCCACCTTTTACGGATAAGGCAGTGGGTCCCAAGAGAAGAGTCTGGACCAGAACCCAGGTTTCCTGACCCCTGGTCCTTCTTATTCCTTTATTACTTGTTGTCTCGCCCTTATTGCCATGCACTGGGTACTAATGGAATTTCTATCAGTTGGACCCAAGTGGAAAGGGAATAGAAGAACTGCCTGATTAAGAAAGTTATTTTTTTAAAGGAAAGAATTCTTTAGTTACGTGATTGAGCATCCCCTAACCTATATGTCTAATAAATGTGGGTTTGTGTGTATTGCATTTACTTAAAGGAGGTGGCATACCAAAATACTGATCCATCAGTGACTGGGAGGAGATAGCTCAGTCCTTCCCTTGAATTTCTCTTCTGGAGCCTGAGTCATCCATCCAATAGATGCCCCACTTCTAATGGATTTGTTTAGCTCTTGTGGGTCCTGAACAGAAAAATTTCACTTGGAGTCCTGTGATGAGCCAGGTCAGTGCCCCTATTCTTTCCAGCCAACTCCTCTGATTTGTTAAGGTAAGTGTTGTCTCTGTCTTGCCTCCCAACCCAGAGCTTCCATCATCCCTTTTGTTCACACCTGCTTCTCCCAACAGAAGCCCATCACACTGCTGTCCACTGGAAGGATTCTCCTTCCAAATCAGGTCCCTAACTGCTACTCCCAATTTGTGCTCTAAGGGAGCTCCTGCCCAATTATGTATGAGGCAAAAGGAGAAATGGGGTCAAAGTGGGAAGAAGTGAGTCTGAAAGGAGCAATTGAGGAGAATAAAGAAGACACAGCTTGCTAAGAGTAGACAGAGACGTCCTCAAAGAAAGAGGATACCCCTTAATTGCCATTTTGTTTGGTGGGCATTGGACAATGTAACCCTGGTGAATTTTTCATAACAACATTTGCTCAGGAGTCACAGCCCTTATTTGACAAGTCAGATTATGTTTAAACCATTCAAATTCTCTCTAGTATTACCCTGAGAGAAGCTTTGGAATCAAACAAGGATTCAAATCCCAAATCTAATAACTCTCTAGCTATGTTTCCATAGACAAGCCACTAAACCACTCTGAATCTGTTTCCCCCTCTTGGGTAATATCTATTTTGCATAGTAAACACTCACAAATATTAATTTTCTATGTCCCTTATCAGTGATTCACTATTGGGCTCCTAGTGACTGTTCTAGAGCTTCTTTTTATGAAAATTTTTTTTTAATTTTAAGTGGCATTTGATATGTACAAAGAAATACACATGTTGAATACATGTATGTATGTTATAATGCATAATTTAAAAACAAAAATTCAATTTAATTCACTCTTTTAAGATTAGAATGTTACCGTGTTGTTGAAGTTATCTGTGTACTTTTCCTCAATCCCACACCCCTGCTATTCTAGAACTTCTAAACTCTAATTGCCTAGTTCCACTCCCACCCTGACTTTTGGTAATTGAACTCTTCTGCTCTCCAGAAAAGGTGAACACCATTTGGAAGGAATTTCCCCTGATACTTTCCCCTTCACCTCAAGATTTCTCTTTCTGCTCCTGCTCTTTGATTCTGTCTTCTCTCCCCAATCAGAGGAGTGACTTCAGTGTCAAGCCAAGGAGTTTGGACTTTGACCTAAGCAAGGAGCACCTGTTTGGAGTTTCAGTACAAAGGCACAGCAACTACACATGATGAAAACATGTTGCCTCTTCCTTTGAGACTGGAGAGAAGGGTGAATGGTGGGTGCAAGGTCCTGAACTCAGATAGTGGCCATGGGAAGACAGAAGAACACCCTAGGGAAATAGAAAAGAGGGAGACTGGACAGAATTTGGTGGCTTAATTAACATGATAGGAAGCCTTTAAGGAAAGGGGGAAAGGGGAAGGATAAAGAGTAAAGATAACTTATATTTTTCATCTGATAGACCAGGAAAAACAGTTACAGAATAAAGGAAGTCACAAGTACTCCCAGCCCTGGGGAGGAAGATGATGAGTTCATATTGGGCCCTGTCAAGCAGAGTGGAAATCCCCATAGGCAAGTGGAACTGTGCAGGTTGTGCTGCAAAGAGAGTCTAGGGCCCAAGATAGAGATTTTAGCATTACTCACCAAGAGGCAATAGTTGGAGCTATGGAAGTGACAAAGTCTGGAGGGGTGAGACACAGAAAGAGAACATAAAACTGAATCTTGGGTATTGGAGGAGGGGGCAGCTATAGGTTTGGGTGTGTAGGGGCAGTAGAAGAAGATGATGCTGGAATGGCATTAGGTCCAGGCCATGATGGGCCTTTACCAGGGCTTTCCCTTGGTAAAGAATTTTGACTTTATTTGTAGAAAATGGGCAGCCATTGAAGTCTTTTAAATTGGGAAGTAACACAGATTTGTGTCTCAGAGAGATGGTACATTATTGCTGTTTCATTATTTTTGAATGAACGAATGCATGATTATTAGAGTGGAGAAAGACTGGAGGTAGAGCTGCTGCAGAAATCCTGGTGAGAGATGATGGCCTGGACCACAGCAATGACAATGGGATGGAGAGGAAGGGAACGGTATTTAGGCTTTTTAGAAAGTTGATACATTGATTAGAGAAGGTAGACAAGGTGAGGAAAAATGAAGGATCTAGGATGGCTGCCATGTTTCTAGTTGGGCAAAGGGAAACTAGGGGAGAAAATAAATGAAGAGGAGCATTTTTGTGAACAAAATGATATGTCCACTTGAAAGATGTTGAGTGTGAAAGTGGTCATCCTGCTTCTACCAGGGTAGAAGCAGAAGCCAAATGCTTAGATAACATTTTTGGAAAAATAGTAAGTGCACAATAAATGCGTGTTAATGATTGCATGAATCATTTCGGTTCCTTTGGTTTCTCTTTGGTAGTCCTTCATGTCTACTTTGGAGTTTCCCCACAGCCTCCAAATCCTTCTCAATATCTGAATGTCAAGACTGTGGTTCCCTTCGGGATCTCTTAGATGACCTGTTTCCGTTACCTTAAAGCTGTTATACCAGCCTTGCAAGTGGCCCTCAGACTATCTTACCACAGCCCCTCATCCCCCATTGTCTTAGGGACAAGGTGGGGGGGGTATTGAGAATTTGAAGAAGAAAATCTGGGAGATAGTTTTCATGTACGTTGTTCTGAGATTCTATTGTATTTCTCTCCTTTCTGAACAAAGTTCTTGTGGTAGTTTGGATCTGTTATGCACCCCAGAAAAGCCTATGTTCTTTGAATCCGATCTTGTGGAGATAGACCCATTGTGGGTGGGACCTTTTGATTAGGTTGTTTCCATGGAGATGTGACTCCCCCCTTTCAAGGTGGGTCTTAATCCCCTGGCTGGAGTCCTCTATGAGAGGATAAAAGGCAGAAACACTTTGGAGAGAGTAGAGAGAAGCTAAGAAAATGCCCCAGGAGAAGCAAGCAGGACCCACAGAAACTGAGAGCCAATTTGAGACCAAAACCCAGGAGAAGAAGGGCCAGCAGACATCACCATGTGCCTTCCCATGTGACAGAGGAACGCAAATGCCATCAGCCTTTCCACAGAGAAGGTATCTACCTCTTGATGTCTTAATTTGGACATTTTCATGGCCTTAGAACTGTAAATTTTCAACCTAATAAATCCCCATTGAAAAAGCCAACCTATTTCTTGTTTGTTGCATTCTGGCAGCTTTAGCAAACCGAAACCATTCTCAAAACAGTAACTTATATGTGCTTAACACTTTCTCAATGTCCAACAGTAATCCCTAGTAATCTGGTTCCTACCTTGATCACTCTTCTGAAACTGCTTTCAAATATCACTGGTGACTTTCTTGTCACCACATCCAATGCTTCCCCTCTCTCTCTCTCTGCACCTTTTGGCACTGCTAGAACCTCCTCTTCAACAGTCTCTCCTTCCTTGGCTCTTGTGACGTTCCACTCTGTCTCCTTCATGCCTTTCTGTTGGAGTCTATGTCACTTTTAGGGGGTTTCTCTCCTCCTCCATCCTCTAAATGTGGGCATTCTTCACTCTCTTCCTAGCTGTCTTTCCTCTACACAGTCTTCATTGGCTGCACCCCTTCTCTCATGGCTTCAACTCACTTTTTCCTGGCAGCAACTACCTTCTTCTCCCTTTAGTCCTGACCTCTCTCAACACCACCCAGCCTTATCCCCAGCTCTGAAGTCTTCATCTCCTCTTCCTCCCACCTCAGTCTCCTCACCTGGCTGGCTCCTCCCACTTCCTTATGCCCATTAATGGCCTCACAGTTCTCCTCTTCACCAGACTTGAGACACTAGTGTGATCTCTGAAGTCTCCCTCTTTAGCTCATCATGTCAAGTTAGTCCCAAAGTTTTTTGTTCTCTTTCAATGTTTTTGTACTCTCTCTCATCCATTTTCTTTGCTTCATTTTTCACTGTCATTACCCTGATTTGGGCTCTCATCTCTTCATGCCTACACCATTGCAACTACTTTCCATAGGTATACTTAACTGATCCAAACTATCTTGCTCACTTCCTAGAATTCTGCTCTGGTTTTGTCCACCCACCCCCACCTACTCAAGAACCTCCATTGCCTATAGAAACTCAAGGCTGACCATGAGTTGGCACAGCTTTGTATTTACTCCATATCTTCCTTACAGCCCAAAAACTATGCCTGTGGTGCCTAACTTTTAGCACAGCCCAAATCAGGGCTATTTGACGTGTACATTTACCCATCTATGGCGTTTAGAGTTTAAACTAAGCTAAAATTTTAGATTCTTTCCTTTTCTGCTGAATTTATACCTACTCAATTTGGTAATGCTGGCTATTGATCAGTAGTTGTATGTCTATGATGAAAAATAAAGAAATAATTATTTTGGTCTTTCAATGCCAACAGTGGGAGATTGCAAATCAAAAAATTCTCAAAACATGGATTCAAAAATGTTTGTGCATCAAAGGACATTATCAAGAAAGTGAAAAGACATCCTATAGAATGGGAGAAAATATTCAGAAGCCATACATCTGATAAGGTTTTGATATCCAGAATATATAAAGAACTCATACAACTCAACAAAAAGGACAAACAACCCAATTTAAAAATGGGCAAAGGGTTTGAACAGGCCTTTCTCCAAAGAAAATACACACCCAACCAATGAGCACATGGAAAAAGGAGCTCAATATCAGTAGCCATTAGGAAATGCAAATCAAAACCACTATGAGATACTGCTTCACACTCACTGGAATGACTGTTATTTATAAAAGATAAAATAACACTTGTTGGTGAGGATGCAGAGAAATAGGAACCTTCATGTATTGTTAGAGGGGATGCAAAATGGTTCAGCTGCTGTGGAAAACACTTTGGCAGTACCTCAAAAAGTTAAACATAGAATTATCATATGACTTGGCTCTCCCAGTTTTCCCAAAAGAATATACTCCGAAGAATTGAAAGTATATACCCTAAAGAATTGAAAGCAGGGACTCAAACAGATCTCTGTATGCCAGTGTTCATAGCAGCATTATTCACAATAGCCAAAAGGTAGAAGCAACCCAAGTGTCCATCAACAGATGAAAGGATAAACAAAATGTGGCATAGACATAAATTTTAGTTTGCTAAAGCTGCCAAAATGCAATATACCAGAAATGGACAGGCTTTTAACAATGGGGATTCATTAGCTTACAAGCTTACAGTTCTGAGGCTGTGGAAATGTCTAAATCAAGGCATTACTACTGGATACCTGGACTCTGTCAGATGGCAAGCACATGGTGTCTGCTGGTCTCTCCCTTTTCTGGGTTTCATTGCTTCCAGCTTCTGGCTTCAGTGACTTCCTCTCTGTTTCTTTGTCTTTCTCCCTTCTCTGTGTGTCCTTCTTTCTCAGCTTCTGTCTGCTCTGTCTGTGGCTTTCTTTTTCAACTTTGGTGTTTTTCTTTCTGTCTTCTGTGTCTGAATTTCATCCTCTTATAAGGGATTCCAGTAAGAGGATTAAAAGTCACCTGGGACATGCCTCAACTGAGGCAACTAATCAAAATGTCACACCCACAAAAGGTTTACACCCACGGGAATCAATTAGCTGTAAGAACATGATCTTTCCTGGAGTCCATTCAGCTTCAAATGACCACAACATACAATGGAATATTAGTCTGTCATAAACAGGAGTGAAATTCTGACGCATACAACAACATCGATGCACCTTGAAGACATCATCTTGGTGAAATAAACCAGACACAAAGGGACAGCTTTAGCATGAATTTAGTTAGATGAAATAACTAGAATACTTAAATTCATAGACAGTACAGGTTACCAGGGGTGGGATGGGGGCAGGGTGGAAAGAGGAGAATGGAAAGTTAATGCTTAATCAATGCAGAGTTTCTATTCAGGGTGATGGAAGGTGGTGACGATAGCACAACATTGTGAATGTAACTAATTCGACTGGATTGTATGCCTGAAAGTGATTAAAATGGGAAATTTATGTTGTATATATGTTACCACAATAAATACATTTTTAAAAGACACTAAAAATATGGATCCAGATAATGAAAGAAGTCCTTGGTGATGAAAAAGTTGAGAACCCCACGCTGTGCTCTGGTCCAGTGAGCAGTTTGCTGTACCAAGACAGACTTCTATTTTCACGAACCCCGTGACTTTGCTTATGCAGTTCCCTCTTCCTTAAACTCCCTTCCTCCACCTCCCAGACCCTGAATCCTCTGTATCTTTTAGGGTCCTTATCAGCCATCACCTTCCCCCCTCCCCCCGCATCTGCCAGGGACTCTCCCCCTCCTTCTCTCTCCCCACCTACTGTCCCCCGCCCCGGTAGCGTGCTGTTGTCCTTTCTGCAGCCTCCGGCACCTCCGGCACTTCGGCTGCTGCAGGCGAGGAAGAGCTGCAAATTTCGCACCCAGCACAGCGCCTAGTACTTCAGGAAACCGTGACCCACACGGCCAATGTGCTGAAGGATGTAGCAGCCCCCCGAGCCCGGCCCGAGGCCGCCCCAATCTCCCTCCCAGGCGTTGCCTTGGACGCTGCCAGCAGGGTCAATAGGCCCGTCCTGAATTGATTTCCACCTCATTAACTGGCCCCAGCCCCGCCCCCGCCGGCTCCCGCTCTCGATCCCCGTCTCCGACACGACTGCCTCCCTTTTCTTCCTTCTCGCTTCCCTGTCATCTTGCCAGCTCAGCTGCTATCGCTGCGCTTATCGGGTCTTCATCTCTCTCTCTCCCTGCGCCTGTCTGGGTCTCTGTCTTTGAGTGTTTTCTCTCAGTCCTGCGTCTACATCTGTCTGGGTCTCCGCTTCCTCGCCCCCGAGGCGCCGCCCTCTGCCCGAGCCCCTCCAATCCTGGCTGCGCGGGCCTGGCGCTCCACTTGCCCATTGGCCTGTCCGCGGCCCCCCGCCCCGCCCGCTCGGCCCCCCTCAGGGCCCCTCCATTCACACAAAGTTTGGCTCCGGCGCTGCGGAGGGAGGGGGCGGCCCGGCCCGGCCCAGCTCTGCCCCCGGCCGGCCCGACCCCGGCCCCGGCCCCCGAACCAGCCCTTATCTGATCCCAGCTCCGGGTTTAAGAGTCCTGGCCCTGCCCGTCGCACGGCTACGTTCCTCTCTCCTGCCCGCCCCGTCTGTCGGTCCTTCCGTTCCATCCGAGGGGCCACTCTACCCCGGATCCAAGGTAAGACCCTGGCTCTGAGGAAGGAGTGCTGCCGCCCCAGCCGGGGTCCTGTCCACCTCACTCTCCAGAGACATCGGAGCCCCCACCCCCTCGGTGCCGACCCTAGCTGGCCTTAGCAGTAGGGTCCTGTTCCCCGGTCTCCCTCCTGAGAAGCGCTCCCCGCAGAGGGAACTTTGCCCACGGTGGTCACCTTAGCCCTTTGAGCTAAGGAAAGGGCTTTCCTGATGCCCCTTCCCACTGGGCAGACCGGCGGTTCCATCACTAATACAGTTAGCGCCTCCAACTAACACAGTGACCACCACACATAACCACGCACCCCCTCCCACTCCGCACAGGCATCCCAGACAGCGCCCCCTCCTCCCAGGATCACCACTCCCATATCCAGCCCTTTCCCCCATCCGCATTCAGTGGCATTCACATAGTGACACCCACAGATCACTAGTCCATACACGGGGAGGAAAACACACTCACAGCTTAGATTAAGGAACCGCAGTAGACTGATGTGTGACCCTTCCTTCTGTTCCAACCTGGCTCCCACTTCAAGACCCTTCCCCTTTAATTACATTCACCCTGCCCCCCCCCAAGCTGTTCTGCACTGACAGCCCCAGGAGGAAAGGAGCAGGGTGGACTGGGCTCTGTACACTCACCCTGCAGTTGGAGCTCCGCCTTCCCATTCTATTCCACCTCCCCCCACAACAGGAACTAACCAAGGGCACCTGGTTAGGAAAGGAGATGAAGGTTGGAACTCCCTGATTTGGGGGAGGGTAGAAGGATAGACTGGGGAAAAGTGGAAGTGGGACCTCTGGTATCTTGTGATTTCATTCCAGGAAATGAAACACCCCAGGCACGGTGAGGCAGAAGGGGAAGCAGGGGTGGTGAAGTCGGTACAAATGGAGACCCAAAGAAGGCTAGGACTAAAAGTGTGTTTGTGCTGCTTATCAATATAAATTCTGACTAAAGATATTTGGCCAGTTTGCCCTTGCTGCAGTGTTTGGATTTTTTTTCCCCCACTGGGATAGCTGTAGATAGAGGGAGAGATATGATGATGGGAGATTTGGTGCCCTCTTGTGAGGGGTACCCCTAGGTAGGGGTGCTGAGGAGGGCTGGGAGTGGCCCTTAGCCACCTCTGGTGTCAAGAAACCACCCAAGGAGGGGCCGGAGGCCACTACTTCTTTTCCTTTAGTTTCACCTTGGAACCTTCTCCTTAATGTCCAAAGATTTTTGAACATATGTTCCTGGTGTGATGGTGGACACCATCCCATGCTGAGATGTAGGGCTTGTTAATTCCTCAGGATGTGGGTTGTGGATTGGGGACCAAGTCTAGAGGGAACCAGGTGTCTTGGCTCACAGCTGGTTCTTCAGGAAGGAAGAAAGTGGGGGGTGGGGGAGAGAAGATGCCATGCTAGGGTGAGGGGCCAGGCCTGGTCTGCAGAGGCAATAGGCATGGCCTGGGCAGTGCCAACTCCTTTTTCCCTGCCTCCCAGTCCTTTGGTGGTGGTGGTGAGGGAGGAAGGGAGGGGGTGTTGGGGGGGGTGATCTGGGCCAGTCCAGCCTCCCAAAGCCCTTGCCAACCTGGGTCCTGAAAGGAGTTGCTGTTTTCTGAGCCATCCCCTCCACCCCTCAGCCCGGAGCCTGAGCAGCCAACTTGTCTCAGTGGATATCAAATGGCAATGACTCCACTGACTGGGGGGGTTGGGGGGCAGGGTTATGGTCCCATTCCTTCTGTGGCTCTAGCACAGAGTCCCACTGCTGCCCCTACCCTGAAGGAGAAAAACCTGTCTCCCCAAATCTGCCCCACGTCAAGTCTATGGGGGCATATGCTTGCATGGGGAGATTAGTTGTCTGCCCACTGGCATCTCCCACCTCCTCTTTGTGCTGTCCTATGGCCCCCACCTGCACTGCTGTGCATAAGCTCATTTACAGCTCTAGCTTTGTTTCGGGTGTTGGCTTGAGCTAGAAGGGAAGGCACTGGCAGAAGACCCAGTGACCAGAGAGGCTGGGACTCTTGGATCTGGGTGGACTCAGATGAAATCCTCTGGGGTCCTCCTGGGATTGATGGGATAAGGGGCGTAGCGCTTTGGGGGGTGGGGGTGGGGAGTCATGCAGAAAGACCCACTTCCTCAAAGGAGACTCTTGGGTCTCTTAGCAAAATGCTTGGTGTCTGTACACAAGATGGAAAGATGGGCTGAGACCCTGGCATTAGTGGGGAGGGGAAGAGATATTGGGCACTGGAGCCCCTAATTCTTCCTGCCAGAGGTTATTTAGGATGGAAGGAAAAACCTCCACTCCCCTCCCCTTCCTGGCCTAGATTCTTCTCTTGCCTGACTGGTTGGTGCTACTGTCCAGGCTGGGGCCAATGTCCAGGGTGGTGGTGAGGCCCTGGAAGGGGGCAGAGAGAAGGGATAATCCCAGGCACAATGTTGAGATGAAACTGCAGGAGAGGAGAGAAAGGAGAGATTTGGAATTCAAGTGTTTCAGCACCCAATGAAGAGTGGCTGGCCGAGCAACTCCTGGGAGTGAGGGCTGTCTCTCTCAGAGGCTGTGTCCAATGCTTCTTCCCCTCCTTCACCCGAGTTTAATGTACATGTTGCCGCCATGCTTCATGGGGAGTGTGTCTGGCGGCCTTCTTCATCCCCTCCTTGAAAGGGCACAGAGAAAGGGATTGTGGGAAAAACTCTCCCGTGGGTGTCTGCCAGCTTGGAGCCTGGATTTGAGGTGGTGGGGAGAAGAGAGAGGCTGGCTCTGGAATGTGAGAGAGAAGTAAGAACTGAACTGTGTGGCCTGGAAAAAGAGGTTGCAGAAGCAGGAGCTTAAGTGGTCTGAATTAGGAATTCAGGCCACTAAAAAGTATAACATAGAAGGGGTGTGTGGCCATTCCACAACTCTTCCAATACCAGAATACCTGGGGAAGGGGTTGAGACTGCAGGTTTAGATTTCAGGAGCACATCCCATAAAAGCAAGGATATATAAAATGGAGATGGGGAAAGAAAGTGAGACCACAAAAAACTCCCATCATTAGGGTTCTGAGAGGAGCTGGGAAGCTCAGAGGCCTCGGCATGATTGTGACAGCTGTCAGGAGGCCTCTCATGGAGAGATGGTGCAACTCCACATTGCTGTCCCAGCTTTCTGCTCTGGATTTCAGGGACATTGCCTTAGAGGTGGTAGATGTCGTGGATAAACTTTGGTGCCAGAGTCCCTGAGCTTAAATTCTGGACCTAACACTTGGTGTAGCTGTACAGGTCTCCTCATCCTTCCAATGGGCTAATAATAGTTGAGAGGAGTAAAAAAGCCAGTGTATGGAAGGGGCTTGCTATGATACTTAACATGTAAAACATGCCGTTTAGTTGTTTGCTATGAGCCTTCTCCCACCTCTCTGACTGTTTCCACCCTGTTTTCTTTCTTGGCTCTTGGGCTTTGACTCAGACCTTCACTGTGATTGTCTTTGAGTTTCTATCCTAGGGCTCTGAATTCCAATCTCTATCTACTTCTTGCATGGAACACCATACTAGAGTTTGGGAAGGTGGAGAAATTATCAAGAAGTTAAGATGAGGCTCCTGTTTTCATTCTAACAGGCTGGCCACCACCTGAGGCTGGGTCGCCACACCCATAACCCCTTCTTCCCATGGGTTTTTATCAAGCAGAAGTTCTGTCTCCAACTCAGATTCAGTAAATGTGAACTGAGCTGTAGAGCTTCCCCCAGATAGTCTCTTTCCTCATTCTCAGCAACTTCCTTCCTCAGCTAAAGACACCAGGTTCTCTCTCCCCCATATCTTGCCCCTGTTCCCCCATGGCCTTGTCTGTCTCTCTTCCTCGCCTCACCCTGCTGTCCTTCTCCCTGCCCAGGTCTCCCCCCACGGCTTCTCTCAGTGCCTTCCTCTTCCTCTGTTCCTGGGGCCAGCCGTCCCTCCCTTTGGCCTGGATGCCATGACAGCCTCCTAATGCCTCCCTGACACCAGCCTCTCTCCTTGATTCATTCCTTTCCCATCAGAGAATTTCCCCTGGAATTCTCATTATGAAGTATCAGTTTTTTTCTTGCCCCATCCCTAACCAGACACTCCTGCTGGCATCAGGTGAAAATGTACCAATGTCAATCATCAAGATACTTTATGCCTTTTCCCCCAATCCCCTCCAGCACCCCCCACCTTCTGCGACTGCCCTTTTCAGACCCTGTTCCCTGGAAGCTTTTCTGACAGCAACCTTTGAACCACATTCCTCCTCCCTAAGATTACAAGCAGCAGACCCCAGCACCCCCATTCCCAGTCCTTTAAGAATGGTTGGACCAAATGCAAAAAATGTGATGTGGGTGTCCAGGCCTTTGGTGCCCCATCCCAAAAAGCCCCTCTCTCCTCGCCAGGGATATGTGGCCCCAGGCCGATGCTGGTCTTGTCAGCAGGTGAAGGAGTGGAAAAGGGGAAAGGTCAGAGTCCAGCCTGGGGCAGCCTTATTGTCTGGCATGTACCCCTGAACAAGCTGGGAGACATGTGGGGACACCTCCCCAGTGGGGTGGTGGTGACAAAATATAGGCCTGGGACTGTCCCCCTCAACTCCACCCTGGAATCCTAGCCTCATCTTTTTTTTAAAATGCAATTTTATTGAGATATATTCAAACACCATATAATCCATCCAAAGTATACAATCAGTGGTTCACAGTAACACTATATAGTTGTGCATTCATCACCACAATCAATTTTAGAATATTTTCATTTCTCCAAAACAAAGAAAAAAATAAAAATAAAAAAGAACACCCAAACATCCCATACCCTTTATACCCCCTATTTTATATGTGTGTGTGTGTGTGTGTGTGTGTGTGTGTGTGTGTCTTTATTTTATTATTCATCTGCCCATACACTGGATAAAGGGAGTGTCAGTCACAAGGTTTTCACATCACACAGTCCCACAATAAAAGCTAAATAGTTATACAGTCATCATCAAGAATCAAGTCTACTGGATTCTAGATTCAGGTATTTCCTTCTAGCTATTCTAATACACTAGAAACTAAAAAGGAATATTTATATAATACATAAGAATAATCTCCAGAGTGACCTCTCGACTCTATTTGAAATCTCTCAGCCACTGAAACTTTATTTTGTTTCATTTCTTTTCCCCTTTTGGTCAAGAAGGCTTTCTCAATCCCATGATGCCAGGTCCAGGCTTATCCCTGGGAGTCATGTCCCATGTTGCCAGGGAGATTTATATACCTGAGAGTCAGATCCCACATAGGGGGGAGGGCAGTGAGTTTATTTGCAGAGTTGGATTAAAGAAAGAGACCACATCTGAGCAACAAAAGAGATTCTCTGGGGGTGACTTTTAGGCATAATTAAAAGTAGGCTTAGCTTCTCCTTTGTAGGAATAAGTTTCCTAAGGGCAAGCATCAAGATTGAGGGCTTGACTTATCTAATTGCTAGCCCCATTTTCTAGACCCAACCACACACCGTCTCCCCATGTCTAAACCTCCCCAGTGGATCCCATGATAATAAAGATATGGGCCACCGGCCAGAGGAAAGAGCAGAGTTCTCAAACTTTTTTGATCTCAGGACCCCTTTACACCCTTAAAAAATTATTGAAGTCTCCAAAGAGTCTTTGTTTATGTGGGTTATATCTATTACAGTTACTGTGTTAGAAATGAAAACTAAGATTTAAAAGTATTTATTAATTCACTTAAAAATAGCAGTAATAAACCCATTGCATGTTAACATCCATGACATACTTTTATGAAAAACATCTGTATTTTTTAAAACAAAAATAAGTTTGGTGAAAAGAATGGCATTGTCTTACATTTTTGCACATCACTTTAATGTCTGGCTTACTGGAAGACAGTTGGTTTCTCATATCTGCTTCTGCATTCAATATGTTGTAATATCATATCACAAAGCCTCTGGAAAATTCCACTGCTCACTCATGAGAGGTTTAAAGTAGAAAGGCAAATAATATACTAGTATTATTATCAAAATAGGTTTGACCTCCATTGGGACTGGTGGTTTGATGTGCTGAGCCCTCGATCATGGGACTTGCCCTTATGTGGCTTGTTGCTGCAGAGGAGAGGCTAAACTTGCATGTAGTTGTGCCTAAGAGTCTCCCCCTGAGTGCCTCTTTGTTGCTCAGATATGGCCCTCTCTCTCTCTAACTGAGCCACCTTGACAGGTAAACTCACTGCGCTCCCCCCTACGTGGGACCCGACGCCCAGGGGTGTGAACATCCCTGGCAATGCAGGATAAGACTCCCGGGGATGAATCTGGACCCGGCATCGTGGGACTGAGTGTATCTTCTTGAACAAAAGGGGGATGCAAAATGAGATGAAATAGAATCAGTGGCTGAGAGATCTCAAATGGAGTCGAGAGGTCACTCTAGTAGACATTCTTATGCACTATACAGATAAAACCTCTTAGGTTTTAATGTATTGCAATGGCTAGAAGTAAATACCTGAAACTACCAAACTCCAACCCAGCAGTCTGGACTCCTGAAGATGATTATATAATAATGTAGATTGCTAGGGGTGATAGTGTGATTGTGAAAACCTTGTAGATCACACCCACTTTATTTAGTGTATGGATGGATGAGTAGAAAGATGGGGATAAAAACTAAATGACAAATGGTATGGGATGGGGGGATGGTTTGGGTGTTCTTTTTTCATTTTTATTTTTTATTCTCATTCTGATTCTTTCTGATGTAGGGAAAATGTTCAGAAATAGATTGTGGTGATGAACGCGTAACTACATGATCATACTGTGAACGGCTGACTGTATACCATGGATGATTGTATGTTATATGATTGTGTTCGAATAAAACTGACCAAAAATAAAATAGGTTTGACCTCATTGAGCCTCTGACCAGGTCTCAGGGACCCCAGGCGTCCCTGGACCACACTTTGAAAACTGCTAGTCTAGAGGAACCTCAGAAGGCAGTTTCAAAAAACCCCTGCCAGTATGATGTTTCTGACTGGCCTTCCTTCACTTTCCTTGGTCTTTTGAATGGTTTCAGAGGAAGGCAGTATAGAGATGTGGTTAAACATGTGGGCCCTGTAGACAGTCCACCTGAGCTTGAGTTGCGGTTCTGCTATTCACTAGCTGTGTGATCTTGGGCAAGTTATTAATGTCTTTGTGACTAGTTTTCTCATCTGTAAAATGGGACTTTAAAGGAGTGCCTACTTTCTCGAGTTGTTGGCTTAGCAAAGTGTTTAATAATATGAACGATTTTTAAATTCCAAATCCTTGCCCCCGAATTCACAGCCCCTTGGTGCAGAAGACAGGTTGCTGCAGAGGTGATCCCCACCATATTATAGATGGGGGCTTCTCAGCCCAGAGAGGGAAAGTGATGGGTACAAGGTCCCAGAGAAAGTGAACAGGGTTTTTGGTCCCTGAACCCAGGAGTTCTAATTCATAGCCCTACATTCTCCCCAGCAGGCCCTTGGGGGGAAACAAGCTGAGGTCCTGAGAGAGTGGAGGAAGCAGACCTTACCTTTCCCACAGCAGTCCCCAGTGAGCAATCCAGGCCCATAGTGATGCAGCAGGCAGCCTTGAGGGTAGATAGCAGGGAGGACTTCTTGACACCAACAGCAACTGTAAAGGAAAAAGAAATCCATGAGAAGCTGTTCCTAAACTCAGATTTTTTCTGTTTTGCCTATGGGGAGCAGTTCTGTAAGGTGACCCCCCCCAACCCCTGCCACCTGGTGGAGGTGGCTGATACTCTCTTCTCTCCTAGGGGTTACTGGCTCAGGGCAGAGAAAGCCTGTGAGTGGGTGACACTGTTTCTCATGTGGTGCCTCTTCCCTGTTCACTGCCTGTAGCTCCTTTGCAGATCTGTGCCCTCCTCTCAGCTCTGCCATCTCTCCAGGCCCAAGAACCCTCTCCAACCAACCCCCCTCCCAAGCTCTGCCCTTTGTGCTATGGCTCCATGGCACAGAACATGGCCCCTTAAGAAAGGCCACTGGTGGTGCTGAGGGTGTTAATGGGGGAAGGGGAGGGTGCTGGGGGTTCCCTGGGCAAGAGAAGAGATGCCCCTCCCCACAAAGTGTTTGCAGTGGGGTGAGGCTAGGGGATGAGGCAGATGAAGGAGAGGGACACACTCACTGGGGAAGAACTCGTCCTGGCTCTTGGCCCTTTAGGTCAGACACCTCTGGGCTGGGCTGCAGGTTCCACCTTCCACAGTGCAGGCACAACTCCCTGGAAGAGTCCACAGGGGCAGAGGACATTTGCCTCTAATCGCTACCCCCGCTTCCTCTGTAGCCAACTCCTCAGCCTCCAAAACCACTGTAGGAGCAGGATAACAGGGTGGGACCCCAAGAAAGCAGAAGCACAAATACCCTAAACCTTGAGCACATACTCATTCTGCATCCTGGAGGTTCAGACCCACTCCTGCCCCACAAGACCAACAATTCTGAGATGCAGCCTCCACCCCAGTCCTGGCTCCCGTCTTAGGTTTGAGATCTTGGTGTTTATTGCTCTGTTTTTCCTCTCCTACCCACACAAGTCCTTTGAATCAATGGTAAAGCTGAGGCAAAAAGTGGGCTTAGGCTTCCATCTGCTTCTTTCTGGAGCCCAGCCTGGAACCAAGGAGCCTGGCATCCCACAGCCCCACCTCTCCATCCCTACCAACCCCTGTGGTTTTTTCCATTTGGAAAGTCCTTTCTGGAGAGTGACAGGTTTGGGGGCCCTGGTCTAGTCTCCCTCCACTCCCTCCTGGGCAGTGCAGGGAGACTCTGAGCTAAGAACTCCTCAGTCTCAGCCCTGTCCTACCCCTGCCTCAACCCTGAGCCCCCCAGCACCCGCCCCTGGGCTGTGGGACAGGGAGAGGGCTGAGGGGTTGGCTCTGCATACTAATGTCCTGCCCATTGTCAAAGCCCCTTTGTGCCAGAGAGCTCCATTGAGGCGGCTCCGGGGCAGGCACAATGGGGGCTCTGTCCCTGAGTTCCCCCAAACAGTCACCTGCTTTCAGAGCCTCCCCCCACCACCCCCACCACCACCCTCCCCAGTGTCCGGAGGACCCAGAGAGTGTGGAGGAATGGGCCCAGGGCCAGGGGGGATGGGCAGGAGGCAATCCCCCCACTCCCTGGGCAGAGAGATGGGCAGTAGACAGGGCAGGCGGTGGAAGGGCACATGGAGGGGACAGGCCCCAGGCTCACAGGGGCGGAGGCATTCTGGAGATGGAGTTGAATGCAGGTTCTGTGAGGCCAGAGAAGGGGAAGGGGCACTCATGCCTGCCCACTCCTCGATTCCACATGCCCGGCCTCCTCCCACCAAAGGGATACACTCGGGCTCATATATGCAGAAACACACAGGCATGCACTCATCTATGCAGCCCCACACTCAGCTCCCCTACCCAAGTGGCTACCCAGATGCAGCACTCCAACCCAGGCACATGGCCTACACGTCCACGCCACCCCCCGCTCACATATGCGCCTGCACACCCACCCTCCCTTGGCC